>CM023488.1:61885629-62021327 GCA_013339685.2 Hyalomma asiaticum
TATATTGGGGCATTCACAAGGATCTTTACAATCCGGACAGTCCTGCAAAAAAGGCGGTACTGTCAGCCAAAATGATGTTTTTTTATGAGCACCCGTTCATTTGCAGGCACATCCTCCTAGTATGGGACTCTACGGTCAGCGATAAAGTATAAGATATAATCGTGTTGTTTTTTCTCATAATAAGGTCAACAGGAGGTGTTAACTCGCAGGTAAATCCTCCTCACGTCTGACTCCCCTGGCTATAACCATATGACGGGTTAGTGTATAATCATCTACGCAGTGAGCTGCGTCCTAGATGTGTAATAAAACGATCGCGCGCATGAGAGGCTTCATTCCTTTACGTAGGTTAAAATTCTCCATGTCCCTATATTCTCCTTTTTATGTTCATTCACCATAAAGGCCCACCTTGAGCATTAGTAATGGGACAACTGAGGGCGGAGAACGCAGTGACAGAGGCTCGGAAAGGGAACCATTCGTGTGAATATGAAGAGAGTGCGAATCAACACATTTGCTCTGTTAACGGTTCGAAGTAGGGTGTGCACTTCTCAATTAACAACAATTAGCATGTTATTCAAAACTAGCCTTAGATCGTGTAACTTACATGTTCAGGCATCATTTCTAGTAATTTTAACGAGTATAGCAAAAACGAAAAAAAAAAGAGAAATAGCTACTACAACATAACTGCCATCATCTGTAAAAATAAATCACATTTCTAGCATTGCCAAAACTTCATTTGTAACATAAGGTTCTTTACATGATCCTACATATCGGTTATATCACGGGATAGAATTCTGTTCCAATATTGCTAAGTGTCGTCATGAAGTGTGGGGAAGGGGGTCGCAGCTTCACGGGTTTCTCCGAACTTAGACCTGTGATAAATTCTCGGAAATTTGTTTGTTGGGTAAGGTACGTAGCTGCTTGAAGGTCCTCGTATGGTGAAAGAGCAGATGCAAAATGGTAAAACCTACATACATTTCTTGTGGCTATGCGATGCGACCTTGGTCGCGTTTTGATTTGATGGTGCATGAACGCCGCGAATAGTCAGCTGCATGAATTGGGCTGCCTTGATCACATCGCGTCGCAAAATTCGAGATACACCATTTAAAAGGAGCGTTTAGAAGGCTGAGTAATGCTGATCTTTTTTATTTCCAGTACATTTGTTCCTGTAATGGTTCATGAGTGCCTCAAAACTATAAGCCATAGCCTGTATCCAAGCTCGAAGGAGGCTCGCCATTTCTTGCGAATGCATTTTCATCCCGCCTGTTGTTGCTTTGTGGTGGGCATCAATAACAGGACCCTTCAGCTGCACTCAGATTGGTGCCGTTACTCCCCAAGCGAACTCGGCAGTAGTAGCAAGAACGAGCGGCTTGCATTTTTAAAAATGTGGCTCATAGTTGAAGTAGTGTAGCCCATAGTGGACAGAAAATTTAGGGTGTAGTACGCCTAAGCAGCACATTACGCCCAAAGTGCGGCCCAGCTGATAGGTTAACATGATTATCGCGATAATCATGTTAGCCTATGCTGTGAATAAGCCTTACGGCCGTACACGACTGCAGCCGCAATCTCCTTCGTTTTTCGATATTTTTTTCAAAAGCTTAACCTCAACTGCATCGCGACTATGAGGCGAACTCGAAATCATTAGTCACTGCGGTCTCTGGTCGCGCCAAAGATGCGGAATACATTGGGTGTGATACTGTAGTGCAAGCCACCCTTCTGAATTAAGGGGTGCTGTCCGAGTAAAGGTGATTGCTATACTAACAAGTAACGATAGGGCAGCGCGCTACGGTTCGAACAGTCAATGGATTACTGAGATCCTGAGAAGACTAGTTCGGGGTTTTGCCGTAACTATATTTTTAATGAGTAGTATCTTCAAAGAGGCACGGGCTAACGCGTGTTTGCAGTAGTTCCCTTATTCATAACCTCTAGCGCTTGCACCGATCCAAAAGAAGTGTCCGGAACCCCCGTAATGGAGGTTCCGTACAAGCACTAAATGCAAGGGAGCACAATGAAATTAACAAAAACACTGTTGGAACAGGAAGAGCGAAAGTAATATCGCAAGTCTAAACAATCTCACTCTTCCAACATATTTCCCAGGATGAAAATGAATTTCTTTTTCCATTGTGGCATGACATATGTTTTGCACACTTATGTAAGAAACCGCATGTCCAGAAGAACCGTTATTTATATATGAGAGTCGAAAACCAGGAAAACATAGCGGATATCTGAGGAGGCTCTTAGGTTATGGCGTCCCACACAAGTCGGATAGTCGCTTTCAGCCGCCTCGAAACAAGCCGAGCAGACACTGAGAAGCGTTTCGGAGATGAGCGGGCAATATTCTGTGCGGTATTCTGTGCAGAACTAATTCCACATCTACCCTGCTAAGCCTCCCAGAGTCCCCAAAGTGCACTAAACCTTTATTGAAATTCTCTCTTCCAAGCTCACAAGGCTGGCATCTGCCGTGCTCCCTACATCGAACACCTCTGAACCCTATCCAGTCTCTCTGCTGTATTCCTCAATGCCATCATCCAGCGGCACATCTAGCTATATTGAAAAACTCTGGCATCATTCTTAACCACTTACAAAGACCTACTTTGTTTCTTCTCTCAACCAAGTGCTGTCTATGGAGCAAACCTCAAATGCTTGCTCATTGTTGTGGACGCTTCAAACTCGCCATTCGCGTTGTTTGTGAACTCCCCATCCGCGTCTTGTGTGAGTCGATGTTATAGCGGAAGCGTTCTTAACTTCAATTGTTCGAGTTCTCCTTCTTTCTCTTTCATCTCCTTTTCAGACTCCAACTGCTCCTTCTCTTCTAGTTCTGCAGCCTCTCGCGAATTAACGCATTCCACAAATTCTTCACCCTCTAAGCCCATGCACCATGCCAACTTTTCTAATACTTGCCGTTATTCTGATGCGCTTATTTTTCTATGCATGTGCCGAACTGTCGGCTATTACAAACGTTCATGTCCTGTCGCGGACGCCAATTGTCACGGGGTTTCTCACGTTTTACCCCACAACGTGCAGGTTATTTTGACTTCTTTAGAGTGTGATGAGGCGATGCTTCGGACACTTCGAAGGATGGGGCCATTTGCACACTACATTTTATACACACGTTGTAAACGCACAACACAAGCACACACCGAAAGGGACGTAACATACATTCACGACGAGAGGCTATGCAATGTTTCGTGGCACAGCTTAAGTTAAATGAAGTCCTAATTAAAGAGCCAATTCCAAATTACAACCGATCGTAGAGCGAAAGGATGGCACGAGCGCCTCACCAAAGTCAGCATTCGTAGGCAGGGGTTAGCATGGAGCATGGCAACAGCTGAGGAATGCCGCAACGGACGGTGTCTAAAGCACGGGCTCGAGCAGCCTCTCGAGGGTGCAGAGAAGAAGACGGTTCACCAGCGTCGGCGGCGCGTCCCTGCCGGACAGCCACGCATGAGCTCGCGCCCGAAGCTCGAACATCAAGCCTGTCCACGGGCAAGGGAACGCCTTGCAGCAAGCAGCAGTAGCGCGTTCAGGAGACTTGGCCTTAAACAGGTGGTACCCCGCAGGTTACGCTGGTCTCAGGTGGGCACCGTGGCTGGGATACGACATCTGACATCCCAAAAGCGTGGCCAGTCTTCTCCAGTGCTCTCTGCTGTTTTTAGGGGCGAAGCTCCTCTTAGTCTGACCTTGTCCCACGTCAGGCGTCAGTCGTCAGGCGTAACCCGCGTGCCGGGAGGCACGCGCTCACCCACGGCGCGTGCCTCTCTCTCTCCCGGCGCGTGCCTCTGCTGTCTTGTGTGTGAGAGAGAGAGACAGAGAGAGAGCGAAAGGCGCGCATTGGCTATGGAAACGCTCTTTCTTAGGGGAACGCTCTACCAGCTCGCAAAGAAGGAGAACGCACCCTCACCCGCGAGAGACAACGTTGGCGCAAGCAGCCTCTCCTAGCGGGTTTCTTGATTGAGAAATACCGACTGCTCCCGTTGCAGAAGCGTTCACCGGCAACCCATATATATATAGGCACTGGATCTTGACTTGCAATGAAGTGCCAGTGGGAGATTTCACTTGTGCGTAGTTGAACCATGAGGATTCGTAGCGTGCGCGTTAACTAAAGTAATCCGGAACTCGGCACGATCTACGATGAACCTCCCGAGCTTCGCCCACACATCATCATTCACTCCGTGGATATGCTGTAATTTTTTGCCTAGCCAGTTCGTTTGGCAGTTTTTGTTCCCCGGTACATCGTGGGCCGTGTTTATAGGTGTTTTTGCGCCTTCGCGTTAACGTCTGATTGCTTCGAAATGCATCCCTGGTCTTCTGCGACTGGTGCTTTGTTTTTGTTTTTTTTGGGTCTGTTATTTTTCTAGCGCTCGTGCCGACATCGTCTTCTTCTTCTTCCACTCTTCTTTTTATGGCGCGCTCTTTAGGATACGCGCATTTCACTAATCACTGTCATCAATCCCATCAGCATGGTCAACACAAATCTTTCGGCGCCCCTTGTTAAGAATTATAATTAGTGTGTTCCGCCAATACTAGCTTATAATACCCCTAGGGGACATTATACAAACCGAATGCTCTGTCATGAACCCCTGAGGGATATTAAACATTTGCAATGTATGTATTCTACAAGAAAGGATGCTTAAGGTTATTACTACAATCTGGCATTGAAGAGAATATTTTTGGAGCTCTTTCTGCCTTGTGACAAAATATACTTCTTTGCCCCTGTAGTTTCGCTTCCCTATACACTGCGTCCCACGTCAGGCTTAGAAATGTGTGCCGAAATTCTACAGTAGTTCCTGTTTGTTTCAGTTAATGTGGTCATTATCTATGTGAAATCGTGCATTCATTTCAGTGTTTTAATTTATTATAGATGTACTGTGTTCACTCACCTGTCTCCAGCAATTCATTCGATACGATCTCTCTTCCACGGGTATATCTTTACGTGGTTCTTGCGGCATACAGTCACAGCTGAAAGTTCAAAAAAATACAATGCTGTGGAAACATGCTGCTTCAGTATATTTCCATTGGTGTCCAATTTGATGGGCAGTGGCCAGGTTTGATCGGGGTTTAAGCAGTGCAGGATGCCGTCCTAAACTGTTTACAGCACACTCCTCCCTGCTTGCTTCTACTCATAAAAAGGTGTAAGGTCTGGGTGTGCAGCACGGCCTCTTGTGCTTAGTGTGCTCACGCGACTCTACAACCTTTCTCAACATCAAGAGGAATACACAGCCCTCGCGCGACGGGAGTCTACCCACCGAGGGCGGAGAAATAGGGCGGTCTTGAAGGAAATAGATCAGTTAACTTATACTGAACGAAAAATGCATTCAGCTATAATTTTTCAAACACTCAACTATCATTTTTAATTCAAGTTTCAAGACGAAGTGAAATTAGAGCATCTGATGCAGAACCACAGGAGATGATTGCTTTCTGCTTGCATCGGGCTTCTTTATGCTCGACGAACACTTATGGCCCATTTTTTAGCATCCACGGTGTAGTCCAAATGCCTCTCCTACGTATTTGCACCTCTCCACTTTGCAGAAGGTGGTAATTGCAGTACGTGTATTGCAATAAGTGCATTGCAATAAGTACATTGCAAGCATTTTACTTAATCAACTGGCCGCAATAGTCTAATAATGAAAATGTGAAGGCCTGGAAAAGATACAATGGTCGGGTTAATACAGGAGATGAATATATAGAAAACAAAGGAAAGTCGATATATATCCTGGTATTTTTAACGCAAATGTGTGCTTTTCTTTTTGTACACGTAAACAGCTTTGTTAAATTAATAAAGGTACGAATTACCAAACAGGCATCACCACAAGAAGAGACACGGGAGAGCTCTTTCTGCACTGTTTGCTTCGCGCTTTAGTCCTTCCTTATTTAACCTCCACCAAGTTTCTCCCCAAAAATGCAGGGTCTGTCTATGAGTGGTCCTCGCAGATTTAACGGTGTTGGCGCAAGAGAAGCATGCTTCGGCGCGATGTATGTGTAGTCTGTTCTGCCTTACTATATGGTGCAATGTGTTTATGGTGGCATGAACACAAAAGACCAGTTCTATTTCCCGGCCGTGCATCTCATGGAAGTTTGAACGCGATAACGTTAGAGAGCTCTTTTCGCAGAAATTCCGCCGTTAATGTCGGCATCGCTTGTGAGCGAAGAATCGTCCGTGACCGAACAATCGAGAAAGGTGCAAATAAAATAAAGTATAAAATCTTCTTTTCTAAGGAGGATCGAACCCAGGCCGTTGGCGGGGCAAGCAGGTGTCCTACCACGAAGCCACGATGTTACTTGCAACTGCTTAAAAAAACACTACATAAATGTCATGTAGTGGAAGGAGTATTTAACGCGTTTTGATCGGCGGGTGTGACGACGAAAATGAGCCCATTCGGCGATTTGTGGGCTCATTCGGCGATTTGTACGAGGAATAAACTTTATTGAACATATCAAGCAAGTGGCAAACATTAGCTAGTGTGCTGCCATCTGTGAGACATTGTAAAAACATGTCTCGACTACCATGGCCTCGGAGACGGTTGGCGCGCCCGCCATCTCGGAGGCCATGCGACTACAGCAGAGCCTATATGGTTCCGTCATTCTGGACAGGGAGCATATCATACAAAGCAATCAGCAAACATTAGATAATGTGCTGTTTGCCATTTCACCGACCATAAGGCGGTGCTTGTTGCGGTTGGCCGAAAGAGGTCTCTAGAAGAACAAATCGAATAGTTGCCAGATAGTTAACGCAAGAAGGACGAGAGGATGTGACCACTTACGAATAAAAGTGTCACGCCTACGCGCTGTTCATAATACAGGACCATGTGACTGCATCACTGTACAATATTTTTATGAAGTTGATATAAAAGTGCTGCTAAATAGATCGAAAACCTCTACCATTACTATAGACATGTCGCGCGCGCACGTGTGTGTCTCTGTTTATGTGTGTTCGTGCGCGCGCGTGTGTTTGTGTATGTGTAACAACACACATTAATAACACACACATTGTCACCACTTTGATGCTTCGTAACTGTATGCACTGAGTGGTTGAACTGCACACGCCGGGTTTCGCTATCGCGTTCAATTCTTAAAGGCGAAGCTTAAAGGGGTCCTGAACCACCACTCGGGCTTGGTTTTGAAAACGGCTGGGTGTGTATTGAATGCCTCTCAGAAATTCACAGCCGAAAGAATTTTTCAAAACGGTTTGTTAGGAGCGAAGATATTGCGACCGGAAAACTTCCCTTTCCAGTCCTGTTTCAACTCTGCGGAATAGAGGGTACAGAGCTCCTTAGGGCGGCGTCGAAGGAGGTGCCCCGCCCACCGCTTTGCGTCACCAGACTTCAGCGACGTGTAAGTGGCTGACGAAAAGCGCGCGACTACCGGGGGCTGTTTAGGGGCTGTTTCTTCGCAGCGCGCTTGGGGCCGCCTGCTCGCTTCGCGCCTGGGCTCGGTCGCGTGCCCTCGCCATCACCGCATTCTTTTTTTTTCGATCCTCCGAAGCTTTGTTTTCGTTCATCACATACGTTTAGGCTCGCAGGTGTGAGCGTTTACTTTGTCAGGGCGCTGCGTGTCGTCGATATTGCGCATAACGCGGCGTCAGGACAAACAGCGCAGCTGCCAACGCTGCTCCACCTTGTCCTGCATAACCCCAAGTTAGTTAATTGTTGATTAGTGATTGTAGACGGGATAATCATGCTGCCAGGCTCGAACGTGACTACTATGACTCGGAATGAAGACCTTCACAACTCGGACCCTTGCCGACAGGTTAATGTGGAATAAGGTGCGTTGACATGCGGTAAGATGGATGGATTAATTTAATCTGTGAATACACTAGTTCAGTTTTAAAAGTTAAGCTGTTTAAGCTATTGGTGAAACTGGCAAATCTGCCGAAAACTCCGCTAAGTTATGTAATGCTAGCATAACACTACCACGCTGTAGTAAAGACAAAGCTCCGTAGGACGAGTTAGGTAAGGCTAAGTCTCATTCAATGGAGCCTAATTAAGATTCCTAGGACTAGTTAGGTAAGGCTAAGTCTTATTCAAGAGAGCCTACTTAGGAATAATTAATTGAGGCCTAGTTCAAACAGGACTAATCCAACTGAGCCAAACCAAGCCAAACTGAACTAATTCAACCTGAATTGAGCTATGACAAGTAAGTCACACCTAATTAAGCGGATACTAATGATTTATAATTAATTGAGCCACGGTACTAATAAACCATATCTAATTAAGGTAAATCTAATTATGCGAAGCCTAATTTAGCTGATATGAACAAATCTTGCGTAAGCAAGCTTCTAATTAGACCTTGTTTAATTAATTAGTACTAATTAAATCACGCATAGCTAGGTTATTACTAGTTAAGTCAAACCTAAGCTAGCACTTATTAATCAAAGGTAAATTATGCTAAGACTTCAAGGTCAAGCCTCAATAAGCTGAGGCTACACATTTCAGGACTAATTAGGCTAACACATTAAATCAGGCCTTTTTCAGGTAGTATTCATCAAGCGATATCTAATTAAGATAATATGTCAAAGAACAGCGTAACTAGGCCTGTACTAATTAGGCCTTGTATAATTAAGATATGACTAATTACCACAAGCATAATTATATCATGAGTAATGAATACCAGTGTATTAAACAATGTATCATTAGGTATAAGTTAATTAGACCGAGTCTAATTAGTGTAACGCTGATTAGGTCCTGGCTAATTAAGTTAAGACTAAGCCAAGTCTCAATAAGCTCAGATTATTAAGTTACGCCAAATTAAGCCAAGCATTACAGATGTAATGATTTCATTCGAAACTAATTTACCTTAGTCAACACTAATCTGCTGTAATCCTTACTTCACCCAAATCTAAGTCTAGCATAATCCGCTCTATAATATGCCATAGTCCACCTTAATGCACCTCCGTCTGTGTTAATTCACCCTAATGCACCTTAATGAGCTCTAATCCACCCAAGTACACCGTAATCAGACCTCGTCCATTAATCTACCTTGTGGAAGAAATATTTTGGGTTCGACTCCAGCCATGTTATGTAGTACGAGTACTAGAAGGTGGCGCGTTGGAGTACCATAGGGAATAAACCTATCTACAATCACTGATGAATTAAAGTTTGGGATTAATTCGTGATGTATTACGAGCTGCAGGCATACATTTGTTGGCTTCTTGGAAAACTATATTTATGGTGACTTTTGCACCGCACCGTTCGCGTCCACGCCGAGGTAGTTTACGGACGCCTTCCAATGGCATCTATGAGGCTTGCGCATTAACAAATATATTTTTACATATGTCCAGCAGCTATTTTGCCTATACAGGTGCTCACAACGCAAGGAAAAGCGAGCGCACGGCACGCACGGCACGCACGGCACGCACGCGCTTCCGGTTTTAAAAAAGGCGCGCTGCGAAGGGCCCGCACACAGCCGAGGCGGGCGTGTCTGCCATCGGCCAATAGCAGCGACGCTCCTTGTAAATGCTCTATGACGAAATAGAGCATATTCAAAGAGCGTGAGGAGAAGCCGCTTTTTGAGTTGAGGGCTCCTGAAGAAGTGGAAGCTTTGTGCTCCGCTTGTGAGCGCTACGCTTCGCGGATGACTACAGCAGTTGGCTGAGATGTTCGTTGCAGCGTAGGCAAGCCGTAGAATATGTTTTTAGGGGCGAAGCTCCTTAAAGCGGCACCCGTTCGTCCCTCGTCGTAGTCGTAGTAGTGCGTAACCAGTCTTACGCTTTGACCTCCAAGGTGGTGCCGGTGGGAGATTTCTCCTGTGCGTTGTTGAACAATAAAAAATTCGCAGCGTGCGCGTTAACTAAAAGCCGAATTCTTCTGTCTCTCATTCCCCATTAGCAGCCATTTCGTGCGTCCCCGATGTATGTAGTAGTAGTAGTAGTAGTTAGTAGTAGGTAGCCACCGGCGCGTGCCTGCTGGAGCGCACGCACGCGCCGAGGGCGAGCGCGTGGCACCTGGCGCTCACCCTCGCCGCGAGCGCCGGGAGCCACGCGCTCCCCGGGAAACTCGACACTGCCCCGGCAAACGCGAGAGACAACGTTGGCGCAGGCAGCGTCTCCTAGCGAGTTTCTTGATTGAGAAATACCGACTGCTCGCGTTGGAGAAGCGTTCACCTGCAAAACCCATATATATATATATATTTATACATATATATACACTGGATATTGACTTGCAATGAAGTGCCGGTGAGAGATTTCACTTGTGCATTGTGCATAGTTGAACCGTGAGGATTCGTAGCATGCGCGTTAACTAAGTTAATCCGGAACTCGGCACGATCTACGATGCACATCCCGAGCTTCGCCCACTCATCATCATTCACTCCGTGGATATGCTGTAATTTTTTTTCACCAAGCCCGGAGGGTGGTTCAGGACCCCTTTAAGGGTGCCCCATTTCTTAGATGCGAAACATCTTTTGCTCGGGATGATGATGATGATGATGATTGTGGTTCGGTTAGGAAAGGACGCTAATTTCTGCAGCCCATGTAGGGATCGCGGCTAAGCGTCAGGGGGGGTAGGGGAAAGGGAGTGATAGAGAGGAGGGAAAGGCGGTAGTGGAGGGCTCCGGAAATTTTGACCACCTGGGGTTCTTTAACTTGCACTTACAACACACAGTACGCGGGCTTCTGGCATTTTCGCCTCCATCGAAACTGCGACCGCCGCGGCCGGGATCGAACCCGCGTATTTTGTGTGGCAGCCGAGCACCGTAACCAGTACACCACTGCGGCGGACTCTCTTGCTCGGGGCTATGTCTGTTGTCCATTGGTGTCTGCACTTCTCACATCCCCCTCTCCACTCCAGCTGTGTGATAGCGCGCTACTCCCTTCGCCCTCCTCTCCACGCCAGCGCTATATATAACCGCGTGCACGAGCCGGTTCCTCAGTTGCTTCCTCGGATAAATCTCGCTCTGGCGTCTGCTGACCACCAACAGTCTTGCTGGGGGATTGGCTGACAAAAGTTCAGCCAGCATCAGCTAACCTGTTAACAAAGCCGTTAGCACCACGGAAGATTGTTGCGAGGCGGAGAGCACGCGACGCATAGCGTCAGCGTCAACGGCGAGCAGCGGATTCCTCGCTTCGAGAACGAAAAACAACTGGGAAACGCCAGTGTCGAGAAGCGGATCCCGCGCTTCGAGAGCGGGAAGTTTCCAACAACGTCCATGCGATGTGGGTAACCAACGCAAGTGAAAATAAAGGGAACTCTGCGATGCTTCCCATTACCTCAGGATTCCCCTCGGGAAGATGGTGTCATTTTTCTTTAACGTCTCGCCGAGGTGTTCCTGTGGATAGGGCACTTGATGCATCACAATAAGGCCGGGGCACTGATTCCAGGCTGCGCACGCTGAAATTTGAAGCAAGCGAAGTGATGGAGGCCCATGACCTGTGTGGTGTGCGTGAGTGGCAGAGAACGTGAGCTGGTCAGTATTCCCGGGTCATTGCTCTACGTCGCCTATTAGAATCATGCTGTAGTTTTAATTCCATAGTTTACAGAACACAACTTCATCACAGGGCCTCAAAGGCGACGGGGTAGGGGGGTGGTCGTTATGCAACTACAGAATCCCTGTCTCATTCCTAACCGTTTCGCGCTATCATACAACGCCACTCATAGAGATAACGCATAAATGACTCCCTATGATGCCGTTTTTCGCATTCAGCAAGGCTGCCGCAGAGCGAAAATAAATTCAAAAAAGAAAATCTTATGAGCAGAGCAACTTTAAACGGTTCTTCATAATTGTGGAAATATACGTAAAAGTCAGAAAGAAATGGACAACGGTTTTCAGGGTAGGGGGAACTTGTAAGCTCGCGATTTGCATGGTCCAACACCACGGACTATCTTGCACTGAAGCAACACAGGACACAAATATTCAACACTGCGTCCTGTGCTGTGTCATTGTTCCGTACCTTGCATTGTTTTGGCATGAAAAGAGTTTTTACAAGATACTGCGCTGCACCATATTCACCCTTCATATTGATGACGTATATAGTCATAATCATTGTTAGGATATCGTTCTTTATCACACATCAATAAAGGGTCTGAGGCAACGGCTCTGTCGTTTCCCCCAAATTTGAGGAAGTACATTCGATACCTTGGTGTTCTACGGCGACAAGTTTCCCCGTAGCTTCACTGGGGTCATCTTTTGCTCCGGCCGTCCACTACCATGATCGCAATAGTCCAAACTGGACCCCATGCAACACCGCTTAGCCCAAACTGACTCCCCGAATGCACCATCACTGACGGGCATTTTAAACGAATCGTAATTTTTGTCTTCCGCGTGACGACACAGATGAGTGGCTGAAGGATTACCAAATAGTGCGTGAAACCACTGTCGTACACGCACAAAAAAAATGGAGGCAGCTTCGCCCTGCGGTGCGAAGTTGGAAACCAACGAATCTGCGGCCGCATCTACGTTTATCTCGGTTGTATTAGCTTTGCGTGAGGTTTTTATTTAGCATCACAAGCAACTGCAAAGAAAACTAAGACATTACAACCATCCCCTTCATAGTTTTCCGGTAATGCTGCTCGCTGGCCTGCATCGTTGTGGCGATGCCTCTGCATATACAAACTGTTTTCCTTCTTTTCAAGATCTCCTAGCCCTGGCGTTTCACCGCCCCCTCATGGGGTCGGTGTGAAGTTTCCTACAAGGCTCTCAATCAGTAGTACGGCAGCTTTCGCGCCGTGCATCTTCCTTGAAACAGACGCAATTTCTTCGGTAGCGCCATTTTCACCCCGGTGTGCTCGGCGCAGGTAATAATGCTGTATCGTCTGTTAAAACGCTTCCGTCTCTATGTAGTTGTGCACTAAAGGCTTGAACGAAAGTGGAGAAAGATATGCAGCGTAAAAGCCGTATCTACGGGTACCTATTACAAGATGAACTCACGATACTGCAAACAATTCCGCGCTTTTGGCCGGTTGAAACAGCTTTGCCGCGTCGTTTTATAAGAGTCAGTAGCAATTAAATTCTAGCTGTTTATAGACAACAGAACACCTTCACCTAGTGGCCTGATTTCCACCAAGAACTTTGGGTGATTTTAGGCATTCCAGACATCAACTTTCAAGTCTCTCAGCAGAACCTTGATGGACACGTGCAGTCTTCAGGGAAGACATTGGCTCCGTACGTCAAATGGGCCCTTGGCTTTTTCTAACTTGTACACTCCGGCGCACGGCGGATTGTCGTTAGAGGCGTGATATCGTGTCCGAATTTTCTGAAAAGGACGCCGGCGCTACAGTGTTTATCAAAAGGATCAGCGGTCCTATTGAAGTCAAGGAAGCGCGACCCATCAATCTGTTACCCCTTTCTGGCTTACACTCCCGGCGCACTTTCGACCTACGGTCTAGCACGCCAGCAATCTGCTTCTCTTCTTTGGTGCTGAACATGATTCCTAGACATCCTTCTCCCCCCCCCCCCCCTTCACTTTAGACAAGTGTAGGCAACACTTCAGTCTACGCCTCCTAAAACTGCACGGTGCAACTTCTGGAGGAAAGCTGCATCACTCATAGAACGCACATGCCGAAGGTCAGACGCTACACTGTTTGGTTGACACGGGAATCGCTATTTCTGTTCTTCAAGCCAACTTTTCCTCTTCTCTATGCTAGGCAACTAAACCTTACAGTGGTACTCCTTTATGTTGAGCAAATGATATTATGATTCGGCCATCGGTACAGTGCGCCTTCAGAGTTCTTATTTAGAGGATTGGCGGATTCGCCGGCAATTCAGTAGGGACTTCACGTGCTTGCATCATTATTTTTGATGATATTTTCTTTGACAGTGCAGCCCCCATGCTTTGCCGATGTATTCTACACATGAGGAAGACTGATGATATCGACTAGTCTTTCCCTTGTTGTCGAAAAAACAAACTGATTTTGTTTGGTGCAACGAAAGCGGCAAAAACATTTCATCCAAAGTCACGAAATGCTTTGGTCGCTTCATCCAAGGTACGTCACTTCTCGCTAAACTCAATCTTACAAATGAGCGGGTTCTGCTCCTTAAAGATTTCGTTACGATTTCCGTCGCGCCCACCCAGCCTTTCTTTCTGGTTGCCATGTGCACCAGTGCACATGCCAAACCAAGACTCCCAGCTGCAAATACTGCTGCAGCCTCTTGCCTCGCCAGTACAACCAGTATAAGGACCTCAGCGCACTGAAAGAGACGAATTGTTTGCCTTCTTTCCGAGACATAAGTCTTCCTTTGTTGGGCGCTCTCCACTTTCGCAACATGCCTTCGAGGGAACTTAGAGCATACACGTCGATGGAACTCCTATTGTGCGCCGCCGGCTATATCGCGTCGCTTTTATCAAGCGCGAAATCGATGGCGATGACAAGCGAAATGTAATATGCCCTTCCCAAGGGCTTCTGCCGTGTTTAAAACTCTGGAAAAGCAAGAAACAACACCGGGAATGATATGGGCGCAAGCTGGCGCTCGCCGTATTGTAATATAATGAGAAAATAAAGAAATGTCCGGTGGCCTTCGTATTTTGACATCAAACGGCATTTAGCTGCCGCGGGAAAACGTTCTGCCAAAGCGCTGTGTTCAGAAGAAAAAGCAAGCTTGACTGAAGGTACCTAATTATTTGTCTTCCTAGGCTGGGTTTTCCAGTTTGGGCGTTTCATAGAAGCCTACTCAGAACCTCGATGGTGTTGTCGCGGTTAGTGCCTCGCGGCAGGCTTTGAACAGTGGCTTGAACACTAATATACGCCTTCACAAGCTGTTATATCAAGCTGGCCGCAGAGTCGTCACATCAGTGTCACCTGCCATATTGCTACGTTGGTCATCCACATTCGTTCTGTGGAGTGCCCCCTAAATTTCTTTCCCGTAACACCGCTAAAAACTAACTAAACGTCTGCAACTGCTACTGAAAACATTACTTCTACAGATGAGTGGTCGACGCTATACACTGTCGGCTTGGGTACAGGACATATAGTAGATGATGATGATTGTGGTTCGGTTTCTGCAGCCCATGTAGGGAGGAAAGCTAAGCGTCCGTAGGGGTGGGAGAAAGGGAGCGAAAGAAATAGAAACAAGAGAAATGCTGTAGTTCGGGGCTCCGGAAATTTAGATAATCTGGAATTCTTTAACGTGCACTGACCTCGCACAGTACACGGGCCTATGCAATTTTCGCCTCCATAAAAAAAGCGACCACCGCGGCCGGTATCGAGCCCGCGCTTTTTGGGTGGCAGCCGAGTAGGATGACCACTACACCATCGAGGAGGACCACCACGGTGGATAAACTGCTGGTTATGAAACAATATTCACCTAATCGCCTGCCGCTTTCCAAGCGAAGCGTTTCTTAGCGATCTTAAGGCACTTTGAGCATGTGTGTCCATATAGATAGATAGATAGATAGATAGATAGATAGATAAACGGCAAATCAAGTGCATGCGATGGTTGAGCAATGATTCCAGCACTACAGCCAAGCGAAGAGGTAGACGTTGGCGACTTTTCAGCAGATCGGAAGGCTGGTGGAAGGTTGGGTCTTTTAGAAAGACGACTTGGTGACATTTGAGGGAGCGTTGGCTTCACACGTTTGAAATTGCGAGTTGACTGCTGTTCACGGATCACTGGCTTCACATCGTCTCTTGATAATTGTCGATTGAGATCAGGCGTTTGAGTGTGCGTCGTATATTCTGAGCGTCGCAAGTCTGGGATTTTTGTCGACGATTTAATAATATGCGGTCTTGTTCGGGAATTGTAATGACTGCATGAAAGCTGTTTATAACTTCCACGGCTGACTCGAAGTGTGTCGAAATGGTGGCTGATAGGAGAGTCTACACTGTAGTCTTTAAATCGGGCGATCATTTCATCTTTAATCTTTTTCCATGTTTCATCGTTTTGAAAGATGCATGTCAAATAATATCGGAAGGCCTCACCGGTCACGTAGTCGTTGAACTTGGCGACCATGTCCCGTTCCGACCACGATGCAGCGGTAGCGTGGAGTTCGAAGAGGTGTAACCAGTCCTCCACGGGTCCATCGTCCACTGATCCGGCGTACTTAGGAATGCTTACGTCTGCCGATGATGCTGCCATGAAGGTGGTCACTGCACAGAGCAGATGTCTGGTTCTGTGGTCGACGTTCAGTCACGGCATTGTGTTGACGGCGTCGTTGATGACGTGAAGCTGACGCGGTGGCGGCCAGGTCGTCATCCTGTCGACTCGTGTGACGCTATAGACGGGAGCCGTGCCGTGGTTGCTGCGCCATGTTTTATTCTACTGCGCGCGCCCCTTCTTCTTCGTCGCCTTCTCCTTCCACCTCTTGCTTGCTACGTACGTCACAGATAGATAGATAGATAGATAGATAGATAGATAGATAAAGAGATAGATAAATCCACCTAATCTAGCTAGCTAGCGACGTACGCTACGGTGCTCTCCTGCACGTTTCCTGGCTGCTCTCTTGGGAAATGCCAAATTCTCTTTCGACTATACGAATTTTGAAAAGCTTATTTCTTTTATGTATTTCTCGCGTATTTCGCCTATATAAGTGAAATAAACTAATTCTTGTACGGCTGCTTGAAACGTATGTTCCTATCAATAAATTGTTGGAGTTAAACATGGCAGGCCGCAGAATTTGATAAGGCACATTGCAAAGAATTGTGGTGGTGCCAACGCCCCCATGTCTCACCACGTCCGATCTATACACCAAAGAAGACTCGTTTATAGTGCCCAATTTCCTCACCTCGTGGTGGCCGAAAGGACTCGCCTGGAGGCCATAAATTACGAAGGTACGTGTGTCATTACTGGACAATCATGTACAGTGCCCATCCGAATGCTACAGCCTGAGTCTCAACTCAACACCATCGCCGAGCTGCTGCATCCATGCCGGTGTGCACGTCTCCTGAAACCGTCAACGCTCTACTAGGCAACTGCTGTGGCCAGGTACATAAGTTACGAAATATGATGTCGTGCTTCCGCGACATACACTATCACTCCATGAAACAGGCTACAACTGAGGGATAACAACCGTCTTGGTCGCCTTTACAGTCCAGGTCCTCGCCGACGAAATGCTCAAGTCTCGCTCCTTTCTCGTGCCGATGACCAAGATGATGCCACCGTTTAGCCTACACAGATGCCAGAGTTAACGGCATCACAATCCACACAGCTCTTGTGTGCCTGTTACACATGAAGAAGATAGGACGTGCAAGTACATCACAGGTACCGCACCGCCATTGTGTCTTAAAGAGCTTGCCGCTGTATGTGATGGCCTGGACACGATGCTCCAGTACTTTAATGCTAACTAATTATTCTCGGCTCATCCTTCGCACTGACTCGACGCAACCCGTTCGAGATATACGTAGAGAATATCGGTCTACAATGCTCTCTGCTATCATTCACAACCTGACCGCCTCTACAAACGTTCAGATACGCGTTCATTGGTAGTCTCGTGTGGCCTTGCCTGACCTTGGAAAGCTGATTTCGCAACCCACCCGCAAGTTGTACCATAACCCCTTCGTCATGTTCCTGAAGATGAACAAGGACAGCGCACCACACCAGTACCACATAACGGTATAACACACGAGCCCGTATACCACCATGTGGATTAAACCATGGTGTTTTATTTCACATTGAGGAGGTTAGGTTATGGTTAGTTACGGATTCGGGTTGGTGCAACGCTTACAACGCTGTGCCCACTTCTTGGCAGTAGCACTACCGTGGTCCCTATAGTGTGTGCTACCCATTTTTTGCAGCCGCAATCCACATTGTCACAATGAACACTTCCTGTGGACCTGCGCAGGCCTCAATTTAAGCCGTCTTTGCCATTTCCGAGCAAAAGGCCTCAGGCCTGGCCTATGGCCCTACCTAGATCGCTAGATCAATGGACGGTAGCACGATTCGCTTCTGGATTTCATCCACGAATCCAATTTATTTATGTTTGAGGCCATGGCGTCCCTAGGGGAAGGTTGTGGGATAGAAAAGGCAGTGCAGGGCAAATCGCTTTGTATCCTTTAGCGAACAATGCAGCAACACAGGAGATCAGATTCATCCTGGGAAGTTTATGGCTTTGTTCAGAATGAATGGTGCGCTAGAGACAATAAAAATGTTTCCTTATTTTTCTGTGCTTTCGTGAAGAATGTGGTGATATTCTGAGCACTTACCGTAACGCACAAAGGGCAGAAATGATGAAGCACGCAACCAGCTTCATTGTTGAAGTCATCCTCCTTGCTGCAATTGGAGTTAAAGATATATTTTTTTCATTGCAGCACGGTTAGGTTATTAGTTGTAAGCGTAATGCTATAGCACTTGCAGACACCTAAAGTATCGTGCTGCGGGCACACTTCGACCATGCACGGTCACGAGAAGCAGAACATGACTGTGCATTGTCTAATGTCGGCCACAGATATGGTACAACGAATGCGAAACTCGCGTCTAATTGATCTAGACAGAAGAATGGTACGGAAAGGTGGGGTGAATGATTTAAATAATAAATAAATAATACTACCTCCATTTTGCATCAGGGAGTTGAGGCAGGCTGGGAGAAAAAGCTGATAAGCAGCTTGACTAGCCCCGGCACCCAAAGGTGCACTCTTCAGAATATACAGCAACATGTGTTACGCATACTACGAAGTAAAGCGATATTTGTACAGCGATGAGATGAATGTCCCAAAACCCTGATATGATTGTGAGAGATGAGGTAGTGGAGGGCTCCTGGAAATTCTGGCCACGTCGGGTTCTTGAGCGTGCTCTGACGTAGCAACATACGTGGGCCTAAACATTTCACCTCCATCAAAATGCAAACTCTGCGGCCGGGATTCGATCCAGCAACGTTCGGATCAGCATCCCCTTGCCATACCCCCTAGACCGCCGTCAGAGGCTGCGGAAAGGTGTTTCTTCCATTGCCTCGTGCCTTGAGCCCGTTACTACGTGAAGGGGAAAGCATTTCTTCAGACGCTATGGCGAAACAGCAGCAGCAAGGATCTGCTTAGCTTAGCCGAACGACGGCGCTAATGCCGGCCAACCGGATTCTCACCACGGCTGCGTTTGTGGTAGCGACGTCATCGCGCCGATCGTCGTGTCGCGTGGTGATTTATTATCCAGGACTGAATGTCGTTGGCACGAGAGCAGAGTTGACAGCCCACGAAGCACTACAAGAACACTGATCGCGAGCACTGCAGGAAATGCAAGAGCGCTTCTTCTTCCTCCTCTACACTACGTATGTATAATAAAACATCTGCGTCGGTGGCGTGGGGAAGGAGCGCCCTCTGTTCTCTTCACCTGGCCCATCAGAGCGGAGCTAGTGAATCCTTCTGGAGGAAGATGAACTGCAGCGCGAGAGCCACGACGCAGCTTTAACAAGCAGCGTGTGAGACGACTTCTGACAGACCCAGAGCATCGCGTCACTGAAGCGGCAGCTTAAGGTCTGAGATACGTATTTCCCGAGTTACGAGCCTGTGAAAATGAGCGAAACGGTTTTAACACGAAAGTGTTTTATGCCGGGGTCTACCAAGAAATCTGGTGACGTACTTCCGTAACGGAAGTAGATGTTTGTAAAATAAAAACGTATTTTTCAAATCCATGTTTACTTTTTTGAACTACGTGTTTCAAACGAAAGTAGATGTCTCAACAATAAACACATAAAAAGTACACCCCACTGGGATTCTAACCCAGTGGTCGGTCGCGTGGTAAGTCACGTGTCTATTTCGCACTGCCGCACCCTGGCTGGTTAGCCAGGGTGCGGCAGTGCGAAATAGTCAGGTGACCGACTACGCCAACGACACACTTCACATGCGGAGGAAAAGACGGGCCTTATATGTGTACTAGACCCGCTTTACAATTTGCATCTAATTGACGTTCAGTTAAAGCAAACATATTTAGCAAGCAAAGTTGCTGGTAAACTAGCATCCCCTCCCTTTCACTGCACTCGTTGTTCTCAGCGGTGGTACTGCCACCTAGGAACAATGGAGCGAAGTCGCAAACTGTCGCGTTAATATGCGCGCCGGCAGTTAGCGTTTCGGTAGTTTCGCCGCCTCTATCGACGCGCAGGCTTCGGCGTCCTGCCGGCGCGTTGCTTCAGCCACGGCTGTACATAATTTGTCTTGTGTGACGCGTACGATAGGCAGTTGCGTTGCGGCGCGCTCTACTCCAGGAACGTAAAGACAGCCGTCGACAAGCAAATGATGCACCTTTCACACTGCGATGTGCGCGTTCGCAAAACGATCCGCAGACAGACAATTCGGTTTCGCTGGAACTGTTTCACCGTTTGCGAACGCTCCTGGTTTCAGGCAAGTTTGCGCAGGGCGCTGGCGCGTGCAGTATCTTCAGGGAAATGTTAGTCGTTCGAGAGGTTTCACTTGCGCGAAACTGTCGAGGGTCCCTGTACAATGTCGAGGTGCCCTGATATGTATACATGCAAGGGGTTCACATGTCAAGAGTACCCAACGCATATCCCGCTCCTCGATGAGTCAGATTGCCGCTTATGTGCGAAGGGAGGTTTCGGTTTCGTGTTATACCGATTCCTATGAGAGAGGGAACAACCACATTTTTCTACGTGCACAGGCGGCACCAGAACGATCCTCGGATGCTTGTTGCACCACCAAAGGACTATCAAGGGGATGACTGGCGATAATCAAAAAACACTTTCTACACATTGTGTCAGTCCTTTTTCTTTTCTAGTTGGTGGTGATGTGGCGCAAAAACTTCAAGAAAACTTATCGCGAGCGCGAAAAACTAGGTAGGCACGTCGGCTTTGTGGATTGAACATTCCGTACCTAAGAGTGAAGCTGCACACGATTTTTTGTAACACGAAAGTGTTCTATGCCGGAGTCCACCAAGAAATCTATGACGTACTTACGTAACGGAAGTGGTTGTCTGAAAAAAGAAAACGCGCAAACGCGCATTTAAGATAAAAAAGTACCACTCGCTGGGATTCGAGCCCACAACCAGCCAGGGTGTTACGGTAGGAGCTGGAAGCGCTATCACCACACCACCGACAGACTTACAAAACGCGGAAACAATCCGGCCTTGTATCATTATTATATCGGTTTACAATTTGCATCTAATTGACGTTCGGTTAAAGCAAAGGCATTGAACAAGCAAAAAATTACAGCATATCCACGGAGTGAATGATGATGAGTGGGCGAAGCTGGGGAGGTTCATCGTAGATCGTGCCGTGTTCCGGAATAATTAAGTTAACGCACCCGCTACGAATCCTTATGGTTCAACTATGCACAAGTGAAATCTCCCACCGGCACTTCATTGCAAGTCAAGATCCAGTGCCTACATATATATGTGGGTGGCCGGTGAACGGTTCTCCAACGCGAGCAGTCGGTATTTCTCAATCAAGAAACTCGCTAGGAGACGCTGCCTGCGCCAACGTTGTCTCTCGCGGGTGAGTGCGCGTTCTCCTTCTTTGCGAGCTGGTAGAGCCTTCATCACACAGCCTACAGGAGACAGGGTCTCGGTCTCGTCCGCCGCGGTGGTGTAGTGGTTACGGTACTCGGCTGCCACCCAAAATACGCGGGTTCGATCCCGGCCGCGGCGGTAGCATTTTCGATGGAGGCGAAAATGCCAGAGGCCCGTGTACTGTGCGTTGTCAGTGCACGTTAAAGAACCCCAGGTGGTCTAAATTTCCGGAGCCCTCCACTACGGCCTTTCTCTCTATCTCTTTCACTCCCTTTCCCCCACCCCCACGGACGCTTAGCCGTGCTCCCTACGTGGGCTGCAGAAATTAGCGTCCTTTCCTAACCGAACCACAATCATCATCATCATCATCTCGGTCTCGACGAGGGAAGCGTAGATGGACGCGCTACCTGCAACTCTAAACCTCAACTTTGGAGATAAAGAATCCGCTACGGACATGCCCGAGGGTACAGCACCGTCCGCCTCACCGCGACGCTCCGCTTACCGTGAAACAGCACGAAAGCGTGCGGAAAGCGTGCCATGCTCCAGCCTGTTTCAACTCATCAACACGGTCGAGGCACTACGGACACGCCAAGAACACGCCGAAAGGCTTATTAGGCTAGCCGAGCGCCGCCGGTTCTCCGCCAATTTGCCACTGCCCCCAGCGGCAGCCAACAACAGGGAGGCGTCCCCCAGTACCCCCCAGGCTGCTCTGGACGCCATCACCTCTGCTGCAACATTTCCCGCGCCGCAAGAGAGCCCTGATCTCACCGATGGCTGCTCGCAACCATGCGGCCCTGCCAGCGTGTCGCTCCCGCAGAAGTCCGACACTGAGGTGGAGATCATGGACACCTCCTCCTCCCGTAAGCGCCCCCGGCCCACCGAGAATACCAGCGACGACGAGGGGTCATCACGCAAAGTGCCATCCGTTACCCCAGCACCGGAGTCCGGCACCCCCCCCCACCAGTCGAGGCCTCCGCCGTGCTCCACGATGCCGACGACGGCTTCCAGACGGTACAGTCAAAGTCGCAGAAGCGCCGTCAGCGCGCCGCAGCGGCAGCTGGTACCGCCGCCCGTTGCGTACCTCCGTCTGGCAGCACACACTCCGGCTCTTCTGCAGCAGCAGCGGCACCTCCTGCTGTTGTAACAACCACGCCCACCTCTGTGTCGACAAGGGCATCTCCCCAGCAGTGCGGCATCACAGTGCTCTTCCGCCCCGCTATTCCTGGAGCCACATTTCCCCGAACCTCTCGGCTCTCCCTCGCACAGGCCCTATCGGCGTTACCTGGCGTGCAGGAGGTCCGGGTGAACACCAAAAAGAACGTCGTGGCGGCCGACGCGATCACACCTGACTGGAGGGACCGCCTGCTGGCCACAACCGAACTGGCGGGAATCCCCGTAAACGCCCGCATGCCTGCTGACCGCACCCAGAGCTCGGGCATCGTGCAGGGCATCCTCGGCAACTACACGGAGGAGAAGCTCCTTGCCGGTGTTCAGAGCGATGTGCCGGTACTCGCCGCTAAGCGCAAGGGGACGGCACTCATTCTGCGCTTTGCAGCATCTACTCCGCCTGCCCACGTCCGCCTCTTTCGGATGGTCCATGCTGTTCGAGCTTGTCGGCCGCGCCCCTGCAGTGCCTGAGGTGCGGGAGCTATGGCCATACCACAGCTACATGCAACAGAACACAGCGATGCCTGCGCTGTGGCGGCGGGCCTCACGGGGACAGCACGTGCACCAGTAAGGCCAAGTGCCTCCACTGTGGTAGAGCACACACGGCAGACTCCCCTGATTGCCAACTGTGGCAGAGGGAACGAAGGCTCGCTACCATCAAGGCCTCTGCCCCGTCCTTCCTAACGCATAGGGAGGCGATGGCAGCCCTTCAACAGCCAGCAGCCTCATCTCCTCCGGCCCCCACGAGCCAGGAAACAGGAATAAGTTATGCGCAAGCAGCCAAGAAACCAAGGGGAGCACGCAGGCCTCCTGGGCACCCGGACAATCAGCGAGCCTGCCCTAAACACCACCATGGCCAGGAGCTGGCCGACATGCGCCTCCTTCTGAGGGCTGTAGGAGAGCTTCTCCCTCCCGACAACCAGCTGCGATCCATCTGCCTCCAGGCCGGTGGACCGTGCCCTCCCCCCAACCATCATGGCTGACAGACCTTCAACAGCGCCTGTGCACCGCCGCCGCCGCCGCCCGAGTGTTCTCCAGTGGAACGTAAACTCGCTGCGGCGGCGGACGCAGACTTAGCCCTCCACCTTTTGCAGAGTGAGTACGACGCGCTCGCTCTGCAGGAAGTGTACGCTCGAGCCGAAGAGCTCCGCCTACCGGGCTACGTGGGCTACAGCAGTAGAACCGGTTGCATCCAGGAGGCCTGCCATGCTGCCCCTTGCCTGGACGATGGCCATCAGCAAGGGCCCGCCCGTTGCGCTCTATACGTCAGACGAGAACTGCTTCAAGCAGAGGTACCGGTAGCCGACCTGGTCGGGGGCCCCTTCGAGTGCTGTGCCGTGCGTATACGCCTTGAAGGGGTTGACACGACTGTAGCGAGCCTGTACGTCCGCCCCGGCCAACCCTGGAACCCTGCGTGCCTTCGGCAGCTGGTGCAAAGACTGGGCAAGGACTTCCTGCTGTGCGGTGACGTCAACGCCCACCACACGTCTTGGGGCAGTTGTCGGTCTTGTCCACGTGGAAAGGAGCTCAGGGACATCATCCAACAGCTGGGGCTGGTCATCCTCAACACCGGATTACCCACTTTCCTGCGTCGGACCGGGCGGCTTGTCCGTTCAGCTATCGACGTCAGCCTAGCCACTGAGGGTTGCCAGTATGCATGGTCACCATTCCCCGACTCGTGGAGATCAGACCACCTGCCCCTCCTGCTGTCCCCGTTCCATGGGAGAGCCCCCAGAGACCGAGAATACCACGTGGTGAACTGGCGGGTCTACCGGAAGCTGCTCAGGGAGGACAAGGGCGGCAGAGATCTCTTGGAGCTGATGGCAGACAGTGCGAAGGCAGCCACTGTTCCCACAAGAGTCCAGGCCGGCAAGCCGGTTCCAGATATCAAGCACCTGGCCCTGAGAGCTGCAAGACGCCGTGCAGAACGCCAAGCCCTGCGCAAAAACCAGCCCGAACTCTGGACAGCCTTCCGGAGGGTTGACGCCGTCTGCAGACGCCACGCACGCAGACGCAGAAGCCAGGGCTGGGCGAGCATATGCGCCTCCATCAACCACTCACACGATGGCACCCGTGCCTGGCGACTCCAGTCATGCCTGCTACAAGTTCCCCGCGCATCCAACCAGGTGCTGTCCGTGGCCATCTACCTCGGTATCCAGGAAGCGGCCCTAAGTGAGCTCCTGGCTGACCGTTTCGCTGCCAGGAACACCACTCAACGGGCAACCACACCATCGTCTGCTGCCCTTCCGTTGCCAGCCTCCTGCCACCATCCAGAGTGGGTGGTTGCGAAAATACAGGAATTGTGCAACGAGCCAATCAGGATGCATGAACTGGAAGCTGCCCTCAAGGGTTCGAAGCGACGCAGTGCACCAGGAGCTGATGGTATCACCTTCCAGATGCTCCGCAACTTGGAGGAAGGAGGCCGTCAACAACTCCTGGAGCTCTACAACTATGTCTGGAGCACTAGCGAGCTGCCGGAGACCTGGCGCACAGCAGTGGTTGCTCCGCTGCTGAAACCTCGGAAACCCTCCACGGCCCCCTCTTCGTACAGGCCGGTCTCCCTCACATCTGCTGTCTGCAAAGTGCTGGAGAAGGTGGTCCTGGGAAGGCTTGAATGGGTGGCCGACGAGCTGCACTACTTCCCGGAACAGCAAACGGGCTTCCGACGGCATCGTTGCACAGCGGACTCCATTGCCGACGTCATTGCCACCCTGGAGGACGCCAGGAGCTGTGGGGACGTGGCCATGCTGCTGCTGCTAGACGTGGAGAGCGCCTTCGATGGACTGCCTCACGCGACCATCCTGGCGGCCTTGGATCGTCTCGGCATCAGCGGTTGCCTCCGAGGCTTTGTGAACGCCTTCCTGTCAGGGAGAACCTTCTGCGTCCGTGTTGGAAAGGAGACGAGTCAACCAAGGACCATCACCGCTGGTGTCCCACAGGGCTCTGTGCTCAGCCCCTTCCTTTTCAACATGGTACTCGCGGGACCTCCAGCTTCCCTCCCGGCAGATACCAGGTTCCCCGCCCACTGCTCCCTCTATGCCGATGACGTGGCACTTTGGGTACGGGGACCCAGGCGGTCCATCCCAGGCATCAGGAGATCTCTGCAAGCTGCCTTGGACGCGGCGATCTCCTACCTCAGAAACATCGGCCTCAAGGTCTCTGCCACCAAGACTGAAGCCCTGCTGATCCACCCGGTTGCCTCAGCCCGGCTCTACGTCAGGCGACTGAGGGTCGGCAACAACAGCCTGCCATGGAAGCCGGTGGTGAAGTACCTGGGTTTCACCATTGACCACCGGCTCACCTGGATCCCGGCTGCTAAGGCCGCTGCAGCCAAGGTGCGACGAGTCCAGGGGGCCATCGGAAAATTGCAGCAACGTGGCCGCGGCTGCTCTACCAAATGGGCGCTGCGGCTGAACCAGGCTGCTGCGTCATCCATCCTGCTCTACGCCTTCCCGCTGGTCAACCTGACGCCAGCTAGGAGGTGTCTGCTGGAAGGGCTACACAGGGGTGCGTTGCGCTCCATCCTGGGGCTCCCCAAGAACTCCCCAGTAGCAGCGACCCTTGCAGAGGCTGGCGAGTGGCCTCTGTCGCTACGCATGCTCCAGCGGGCACTCGGGCACATCGACCGCCTCCACCATGCCGCCGATGGAAGGGCCCTGCTAGAACGCCTTCGATGTCAGCCGCACTCTCGGATGGGTGGCCTATGCCAGCTGTACCACCAGATGATCTCGGATCCACCCGTGCCTGTTGCTCCTCCACCGCCACACCACCACCCACCTGAGGTCCATCTCTCACTGGACGGGGCAACAAAGCGACGCACACCTGCGGCCGCTCTGCAGCAGGAAGCTTCCTGCAAACTACAGGAACTGAAGGGGCGGCTCCAGGTGTTCACAGATGGATCCGTGCTGCCAGACGGGACCGCAGCAGCAGCATGCGTCATCCCTGCCAGGGCCCGCAGCAGGCAGTGCCGGCTGCCTTTCCCTGCAAGCTCCACAGCCGCGGAGCTGGCGGGACTCCATCTGGCTGCAGATCTACTGGCGGAGGACATCCCTGAAGAACCGGTTGCCATTCTCTGCGACAGCAAGGCGGCGCTGCAGACATTGGCTAACCACCGACGTGCTGGGCTGACCGGAAGCCTCCTGGCGACGAAATTTGAGGCCCTTGCTGCTACCGGAGTGTCCGTCTCCTTCCACTGGCTGCCCTCGCACGTGGGTATAGCTGGCAACGAGGAGGCGGATACACTTGCGAAAGCTGCCCACCTCCTTAGTGTCCCGCTGACCCAGGCAGTGGCGGCGAGGGACTACTCCCAGGCCCGCCTCCAGCGCCTCCTCGTCTCGATTCACCCTGACCCAAGAGTGGCAAGCGGGCACGGCCCCAAACCACTTCCCGAGAAGGCCCTTACGAGGAGAGCCAGGGCCACACTCCTGCGACTGCGGACTGGCTGCATCTGGACAGCAGCCCGCCGACACGCCAAGGGCCTCTGTGCCTCTCCAGCCTGCAGCCACTGCGGGGATCCTGAGACTCTCGAACACCTCCTCTGTGCCTGTCCCGGACTTGCACAGGAACGTTCGAGGGTCATCTCAGCCTACCGGAGGCAGGGACTTCCAGCCACCACACTCCACCACTTGCTGTTCCCGACTCGCCCCCGTCTACCAGCGCTGCAGACTCTGGTGGACTTCATAGATGAGACGGGCATCGCAGCCTACCACTGAGCCCGGGTTGCCCTCCCACGCCTCCCCTTTCCGCCGGCTTACTTCTGCAGTGCTGAGCGAACCCTGACGTCTCTCATTACATTTCTGTCCTCTTTATTTCCCAT
The DNA here is from genome assembly GCA_013339685.2 of Hyalomma asiaticum. Lineage (NCBI taxonomy): Eukaryota > Metazoa > Arthropoda > Arachnida > Ixodida > Ixodidae > Hyalomma > Hyalomma asiaticum. Next base: position 61,912,922 of record CM023488.1, read on the forward strand.
CATCCCCTCCCCAAGACGCTGCACCGTGCTCCCAGTTTGGGCTGCAGAAATAAGCGTCTTTTCCTTACCATAATCACTACCACCACCACAGGGTCTCCCTGCCACCACAATGCAACACCTCCTCTTCCCGACTCACCCCCATCTACCAGCACTCTGGAGCCTTGTGGAGTTCCTGGACGAGACGGGTATTGAAGCCTACCACTGAGTACGGGACCCTCGCCGCCTCTACCCCTGCCGACAGGCTGCTGACCGCAACGCTACGTCCGTGCCTCTGCCCTTGTTAAAACTTCTATATTCTCTTTTCCTCCCACTTCTCCCTTCCCCTAAGGCACTTAGCCGTGTCCCCAGTATGGGAGAAAGAAATTAGCGTCTCTTCCTTCCTAATGATGCACCACGCCCCCCCCCCCCTCTAAGAAAGAGCGTTTGATTGATTGATGGATTGTGGTTCGATTAGGAAAGGACGCTAATTTCTGCAGCCCATGTAGGAGCACGGCTAAGCGTCCGTGAGGGCGGAGGAAAGGGAGTGAAAGAGATAGAGAGGAGAGAAAGGCCGTAGTGGAGGGCTCCGGAAATTTAGACCACCTGGGGTTCTTTAACGTGCACTGACAACGCACAGTACACGGGCCTCTGGCATTTTCGCCTCCAGTCAACACGCGCTTTCGCTCTCTCTCTCACAAGACAGCAGATGGAAGAGTGAGAGAGAGAGAGGCACGCGCCGAGGGCGAGCGCGTGCCTGCCGGCACGCCGGGTATGCCTGCCGCCTGACGCAGGACAAGGTTAGACTAAGAGGAGCTTCGCCCCTAAAATTGCTCTTGAATTACCCCAGCCTCCCTTTCGCTGCACTCATGGTTCTCAGCGTTGTTACCGCTACGAAGGAGCGATAGAGCGAAGTCGTAAAATGTGTTAATATGGACGCCAGCATTTAGTGCGTCAGTAGTCTCGATACCTCTAACGCCGCGCAGAATTCGGCATGCTGCTCGTCCTGCCGGCGCGTTGCTTCAACCACGGCTGCTACATAATTTTTCTTGGTGGCAGGATAGCCAGTTGCGTTGCGACGCGCTCTACTCCAGGAACGCAGACTCCCGCCGACAAGCGATTGATGCGCCTTTCGCACAGCGAATCGTGCGTTAACAAAACGATCCGCTAACAAACAGTTCGGTTTCGCCTGCAAGGTTTACCATAGGGAAAAGGAGCTTTCTCTATGGTTTCACCGTTTGGTGATGCTCCTGAATTATGGCTGGTTTGCGCACGGCGCTCGCGGGTTCAATGCTTTCTCTCCAGAAAAATGTGAGTTGTTCGAGAGCTCTCCCTTGTGTCCAACTGTCTGGGGTTCCTGTGCAGAGTGGAGGCGCATGTGATATGTACACGCGAGGTTTGCACATGTGCAGGGCATCAAACCATATCCCGCTCCTCGATTCACCAGATTGCTGCTTATGTGCGAAGACAGGTTTCACTTTCGTGTTATACCGATTCCTATGACAGAGGAATCAACTACATTTTTTCAAAGTGTTTTCCGCCAATGCTTTCGGTCGACTTTAGCACCATCTTAAGATGAGCATTTGAAGAACTCCGAGAGAAGCGTCTCGGTTTTTGATAAAAGAGGCGGAACTGTCTACAGGTTCTTTCACAAGAAAGGTGTCTCAGATGTTCAAGAGTGGTCTATAAATGCATCTAACCTCTGTGTCATAGAAATTAAGCGAAATAAATGGCGGTGCATCGATACTACCTGCTGTCCGGGTGCCCTCAGGGCAGCCTGGTCTAGTGATGTTCAAGCGACATACGCTGACTCTTCGTCCAGATTTATTAGCGATTGATGTTTGAGGCACTGTAGCAAAATTGTGCTGTCTGCGTTGTTCCACGTAACTGTTTTTGCAAAAGGACATTGTCACTTTGCCTGAATATATCAATTGACATGCATAACACACGAGAGAAGAGCCTACCCATTCTTGCAAGACCTGCTGATGTGTGATGGCCGTTATACGAACATCACACATCTGTAGGTGAAATAAATGCGCGAGCTAATGCCGCCTGACGTGCTGCATTTGCTCGCGCATTTTTTCATTTCCTTTGGTTGAATCGCCCACTGTCGAGGGTGGCACCGGATTAGGAGGTACGAAATTAGGTAGCCTGCACAAATAAAACGGAGTCAGTTAGCGCAAGATAGGGTTAGGATGGGGCCCGTGGGAGAGGCCACTGTCTTGCAAAAGATTTAAAAGTAGCTGAAAAAGAACGAGTGGATGCATATGACTCGCACGCACAGTACATCGCACCTTGTGAACTGAGACCACAAAGACCAGATCAGATAAGCGGGCAACAAGCCCCGCTCTCCCCGAAACTTTCGACAGGCGAAGCGTTGGTAGTTTTTCCAAACGTTCTTACAGGTCTGTACGGTGCTTCTAGACTATGGGAATAAGAAGTGTACGGCGTAGTAACGCCGTCATAATTGCTTTTGTAATAAATTTCGCTTCGTCATCGTACATTTAGGACAGTGGTTTCCATTGGAGATAAATTCTCCAAAGCTGTAAGCATTCATAAAGAAATCAACTCGCTTACTTTAGGTACCGCTGGTCTGGCGATGCTCTCTAATACTGGAAGCTTGAAGGCTGTCCTTCTCTACCTGATGTGTACGAAGTTTCCCCTTAGTCTCGATACCTTTATATCGCCTTTCTTGACCGTTGATCTTATATACCCTCGCCTTGAAAATCTACCACGACATGCGCATCCAGGTGCCACCTTCGTTTACAAATGTGTAGGGGGGAGCTCGAATTCCAATTGCATGAGCCACTCTAGATATACCGCTCCGCACAATGTAGAGAGGATGATATGCTTCATGTCATTTCGCATTAGAATGTCACTTCTTTGACATGGAGCATTCACGTAGAGGACAACATCTGTCTTGTTGTTGGTAGGAAAATAAGACTGAGGCATTCCGCATGTCCTTTACTCTGTGCGTGCTATGCTGTTGCTTTCATCCAAGTTATCGTGTTTGTTTGAGATTCTTTTTTGCTTTTATTATGTTCGCAAACTAAAGTTATAAAGAAAAATTAAAGCAATCTTACCTCCCTAATCATACTTTTGAGAAATTTGGAAATGCAATCCGATGCGTTAAACGACTTGAGTAATAATGATATATGACGCAAAGCGAGTTCCTTTGAAAAAAAATCCACAGCATATCCACGGAGTGAATGATGATGAGTGGGTGAAGCTCCGGAGGTTCATCGTAGATCGTGCCGAGTTCCGGATTAATTCAGTTAATGCGCACGCTACGAATCCTTATGGTTCAGCTACGCACAAGTGAAATCTCCCACCGGCACTTCATTGCAAGTCAAGATCCAGTGCCTATATATATATATATATATATATATATATATATATATATATATATATATATATATATATGGGTGGCAGGTGAACGGTTCTCCAGTGCGAGCAGTCGGTATTTTTCAATCAAGAAACTCGCTAGATGACGCTGCCTGCCCCAACGTTCTCTCTCGCAGGTGAGGGTGCGTTCTCCTTCTTTGCGAGCTGGTAGAGCGTTCATCGAAGAAAGAGCATTTCCATAGTCAACGCGCGCCTTTCGCTCTCTCTCTCTCTCTCTGTCTCTCTCTCTCTCACAAGACAGCAGATGGAAGAATGAGAGAGCTCGCGAGACTCCCTGCGGCGCGAGGTGGCTACATACATGCTACTACTACTACAGAGGAGGGAACGACCCATACCCAAAGGAGCTTCACCCCTACAATTTCTCAAGAGAACCGACAATTTCAACCAACTGTCATGATGAAGCGCACAGTAAAAACTACCGTAGCAGCTTCGCACCCTGTCCACGTTCTAAATAATACGACCTCCAGGGTTTAGCTAACAGACGCGGTGAACAGAGAGAGAGCGGGAGTCATACTATGCTATGATTTTTCCAAAGACGATAATTATTCTAGGGTGGCCTAAGCGAAAAACATAGTTCTCCGTTTGTCTGTCATTCTGTTCAATCTGTCGGTCAGAACCAGCCGAGCTACTAGCTGTGGTGGCACGGGATGACACACTTCAACATTACACAGTGCAACAGAAGCCTCAGGTCTGTTTCAGACAACATATATGTACTTATCCGTCCCTCATCCGCAGCTTTCTTTTTTTACGAAGATACATTTCACTTCCTTTCACATTGGTACAGGAGAAAAATGCTCAAGAAATGATGTGAGAGAGATGCTATGCGTTAAGCCGTCAATATTAAAAGGTCTCAACTAGACGTGAGCAGGGCGAACGCGGGAATCTTGAAGCCCATTCAGCAAAAGCTCCATTGCATCCATCATGCGAAAAGAGAGAGGGATGGGGAACAGCATGAGGGCTGGCTGGGCGGGTGAAAAAACACGGTGCTAAGTATCAAGGCCGCCCAAAGACCATCGGCTATCGATGTCATTCGCTGCAAAGCTATCAGATATCCGCCATTTTTCTAAAAATTTCAGGCCACCATTTAGGCCGCATTTTACAACCGGCTAGTGTGATCATCGATGTGTGCAGTAACAGAGCGCGCATCAGTTGCAGAATGAAATACGAGGTTTACTATCAAAGCCCGCATCCTACCACTCACTTTTGCTGCTCCACCAATACCGCGCACATCGAAGTATACCCGCGCTCGCTGATGTTACATAGCCACCCCAAGAGCACACTCCTTCCAAACTCTCACGTGCCTAAAGGAGGAGCAAAACATCCTACTCGCCCCGCTGCTGTAGTCTAGTGGCTATGGCACTGGGCTATATTTCTGAATATCGCGGGATCGAATCCCGGTTGCGGTCGCTGCATTTCGATGGAGGCGAATTGTTCAAGCCGTGTACTGTGCGACGTGAATGCATCTTAAAGAATCCCAGGTGGTCAAATTTTCCGGAGCACTCCGCTATGGTGTCTTTCATGGCCGTGGTGCGGTTTCACGACGTAAAACCTTATAATTTGTGCAATACATCAACATACCCTGACTAGCTGATGGTATTGTCGCCTTCAAATTCCCCATTATACTGAGCACTACGATGATGTCGAAACTTCTCTAGGTTAAACGCTGCACAAGCCAGAATGGAGGCGTGTTCTACGGACTAGAATATAGTCCCTTCGTCAAAACAGTAAAACATAAGGATGCTTCAGGCAACCCCTATTTTTGGTTAAGAAAGGTTTGCCTAGAAAGATAAGCAACAAAAAACAGCACATTTAACGCTGGTCAGATCCATTACACATCGAAATCAAAGTGAGGGCTCCGTACATGAGTCGCTATGCATGCAAGCGTAACAGCTGCTGCCCGCATACGTGCAATGCGGAGCACTTTATCTTCATCGTTAAAATGTTCATCTCTATGTCAGGAGCGTATTGCTTTATAAATATGTATGTAGGGCATGTACGAGCAATAGCGGTGCGGGAGTTAAGGTCTTGTAGTTTCTTCATAGGACATCTAAGAATAAAATAAAATTAACTGTTGTGCGGCGAATGCCGATGGCACCAATATCATGCCACGATACACTGATAACAGCGAAATTGACCTATTCGCATTGAAACGAAGAAAAGCATGTTGAAAGCATTGACGTAATATAAAGATTTACGTAATACCTTCAGAATGTTAATGGTTGTAGCTTTCCTAGTATATACGCCGAACATCTAAGCAAGTAAAATCAAGGGCTATGTGTGACGCAAAATATTAATACTGTAAAACGAGGTTACCTGAATGCGCGCTGTAGAGAGAGGTAGATGCTATGTCTAACCTAAACTGAAAACCTTTATTGATCGAAAGATGATCACTAAAGACATCTGTGTGCCTATCACCCGACCACCCGGACACTGACTACACTTATGCGCCAATACGTTGTTCTCTGGTCGAATGTTATGAATGTTGCACAAGAACATGGCTGGCTTATCTCATCACGCATACGTCACTGTGGGAGACGGCGTAAAGAGCCCATTTAGCCACCGGAACAAGGGGAGATTGCGCTAAATCAGCTACACCCGGAAGGCATATCTTAGGTCCTGCAAAGGTCACTGCCACTGCTTTACCAGTAGGTCTCATAGCGGGTGTTGACAGTGTTCGGTACCAACCCAACAGGCTAATGTAATAGTCAGCGTGCCACTAGGCCTAGCGTATCGTAGGTCGTAGCCTCTGTTTAGAAGTATTACCCAAACAAACAATGTCGCACCTAAGATAGCGAACGCTAGCTTGAGGTGCCCATAATTATGGCAACCCAGGAGCATGGAAATGTGGCGCCTGCCAAAAAACAGGTGTCTATAGCTGTGCCAATCAACTCTTAGCTTCTACGCGCGCGATATTAAAGCAAATGGTACAGGACGACAGTCAGCATAGAACACCGAGCGCCATATCTAGGGCACAATAACCACGCTGCGGCAAAGTAGGGGCGTGTAAGCGAAAGCGAGTAGCAAGTACAAGACATTGTGCTGAAACTCAAACTAGGCAATCTGACAACGCCTCAAGAAATAAGGAACGACGGCCGAGATTCTGCATACTGCATCGCATTTAGACGAATATCCAAAGGTATCCGTAACGTCCAATACAACACTTCTAATCAGTTCTCATCGATAATTCTGTCATGATATTCTACAGCTACGCTTTGTTGCAGAAGGTGTCAGTGGAGAATATCGTGGCCTCAGTTTAAGCGAGAGCCGCATAGACTGCGAAGAACTGGATTTTTTGTCATCTTTTCTGCTAACTCATTTGCATGAAGTCTCATAACGAGTACAAAACCCCACCCAGATTTGTCAGCAATTACAATGTGCACTATGTCGGCACCTACTTTGTTTTACGCAATCGATCTGCGCGATATATTCAGCACCACAACGAACCAGAGACCCTCAAAGCCAAGCTGCCCATTCGGCCCCATGTTTTTGAAGTCGCTACACTCCGCTCATTTGAGGAAACGGACTGACATCACTGTTTAGGGGGCTTTCGTACCCCGACTAAAAATCTACTAAGTAGGAGACATAGCAAACTGCCCTTACAAGGAACGTCACTATTGTGTTGAAGAAGATCAGACTACGGACAAATCTCTCGGCTTCGCTACAGTTGAATTGGGATAAGTAAACCTGGAATGGCTTTTTTTTTCTGAGTAATCTAGCAAGCTTTTTTCTGCTGCTTGGCTTTGACAAAGATGTCAAATCTCTCTCTCGTAGCTGTCCTTCGCGCTGGGTACTGTTCGCCTAAACGTGCCAGTCACACATTTGTAATCGTTCCAGTCCTTCCGGTATTCGTTGCAAAGGTATTTTGTCAATGCAGCTTTTCTTAAGGACTAATCACGTGGCCACTCAAAATTCCACCAAAGGTTAGCAGAGTCAACTTTACAGACCTCAAAGGATGACGTGAAATTAGTTACGCACTCTTTCACGGCTGACTGAGATTTATGGCAATCTGTTCTTTATTTTCAGGTACCCGATGGGTCCAAGCTCTCTGTAAGAAATTTTGAAATGCATTGATAGTGGCGTGAGTGACTATGCGTCTAGTCGATACGATCAGAGGGCAGACCAGCTCAGACATTATATAATAATGGTCACTACTTTCAACTGAACAGATTCGGACTAGAAAACGCCAGCTCATCCGCTGACAATGTGCCGCTACCAAAGAAAATTAGTTGTCTGGAGTTACGCATAATACATTTTTATTTGCAGCCCTATCCTACAATCCTTCCCGCTCAGATATGTATGTTTCATGGCCCCATGAAATGTTATGAGCATCAAAGTGTTCAAGTAGTAGTGTGCCTTTCCTGGAATGTGCAAAGACAATCTGAGCTTTCTGTGATGAATACCGGATGGGCAATATCAATTCTTTAATGTAAATTGATGGCATCCTGGAAGTGTAATTTCTACAGGTAGTGCTTCACTATCTCAATTCGTCATTTGATATTTATGTGAGCCCGGTGAGCAAATGTAGATGAAATAAAGGCTGCTAAAACTGCAAGTGCTAATTTGGGCGGTTTAAAGTAAGTGTGTGGTAATTTCGAAGTCTAAAGCTCTCGTCTGTTGAAAGTCAAGATTCTTGTAAGGCTACAGTACCAGGAGAGCATCGAGCACCGGATTAAAACAAACCACTTGGTGCTCAAAATACTGAATGGCAATTGCACCGTAAAATTTTAAGGCCTCCTACCTCTCAAGAAAGATATTTTTTTAAGTGATTCAGTTTTGATATTTCTTGGTTTTCGGCTTCAGTCTCAATGAAGTACCCCGAGCTTTAGGGGAAGATTATAGTTTCAATGTTTTTGGGTTATTTTATTGCTATATTTTCAGTTATATGTATGTGGTATTTATGTGAGACTGTACAGTGGAGCCGACACCTTCGCAAACATTCTAACCTTTAGCCCCGCCTTCCTACTCTTGTACGACAGCAAATTGATGTTCACCTCTATTTGCGAATCTAATGTTCCGGAGTATGAACTCAGACATGGCTCCGAGCCGACAGGGATTATTTTCAAGTTTGTTTTATTGGACCCGGATGTGATGAATCAGTATGGCTGACGTGTGTTGGCCAAGTAGCAGGCGTTGACTCATCTGTGCATTTATTATTTCCGCTAATGACTGTCCAGCTCAAGAAAGGTTCTCCGTCGCCTTCTTAATTGTCTTCTCTATTGCTGAGCCTATAGCTTCTGACAGTGATGAATCCATTCGCTAAGAGAAGCGATACGTAGCGCGGGCATTCCATTGAGGTCACGCAGCTAGAACAGAACGAGCTTCACACCTTGACCATCGCTTGTGAACAACAATATCAAGAATTGAAGTTCTTGCACTCTCGCAGAAGGGCCACCATTATCGGACGCGTCGGCTCCATCGCATAGACAACAATGCGCTTCCTGCGCCGAACAAACAATAACGTCGCGCGCTTTGCCACATGCTCTTGATTTCATGGCTCAACTGCAGCCCTTAATGCTGTGCCATTCTCTCTAACATTTAATAAAATGGAGAAAACGAGGAGACAGCGATTCAATCCGGTAAATGAAAGGTAAAGCGTTCATTTGCAGTGGTGCCCAGCAAATGTGATGATAACCGTTCCGTGGGGATGTTGTCATTGAAATCAGAGCAGCGGTATACTGAAGCTGCTCATGCTACTTGAAATACAGTTGTGCATGTGCCTTCAGGCTTGCTCACAGGCTGCGTACGCTAACAACAGGTAAATGTTTAAGCACTGTACAATGTTGTCTTAAAATTGCTGGCAGGGGCACATTTTACGGAACCAAAGGATTGAAGAGAAGAAATGAGCAGATACGTTTCACAAGGTGACGGCATAGCTGCACGTGCTGAACCTCCACTTTTGTGTACGTGATTGCTCAACCTCTAGTGAAGGAATTAGCTACCCGTTTACTCTCTTGTATTCTCCTGCACATTGGGCGGGGATTAGTATGAGAGAGTTCAGCGCCCAAACCTGGGGAATGTGCCTGAGAGCGCGCTTCTTTGACCACCTGCACGTTTGTGCGATCTGGGCCGTAAATGGATAACTACACGGCTCAGCCTCAACTAACATGCATGTAATTTCAGACGTTTATGTCGTTCCCTTCATCGCAGACTTCAAGGACTTTTGTGTAAACGAGCACGGGCGACGCTAGCTCTAAGATTGTTCTGGCGTCAGAATGAGCACCACGGTAGGTAACTTCATTTGTTGAGTGTCATATTCCACGTGGTACTTCCGGAAACATAAATACACCAGTTTATATGACCACACTAGAAGCGCATTGGATTTGGTTCCAACCATACTGGCGTTTAGACCTCATGCAGCGTCACACTCGTAGAACGTGCGTAAAGCACTGTTAATTGTAGCAATCTACCTATGCGTTTAACAAACTAATATCCGTTCTGCCTTAAGTTTTATGCGAACCGCGGCCTGGCGTTCGTTTCATAGGGCATAGAAGGCAGGATATTTCATTTGTAGGCGTCGAATTATATGCTTGTCTAATCGTGCTCTTTTTTCGTGCTATGTCAGGACAACTACCGCGATCAAGCTTTGTTGCATTTTGTATAGGTGGCACTGACTCCGTGAAGCGGGTCACTCATTCGAGATAAAGTGCGGTGTAGGCGTTATCAATCACATTAGAATTTTCTCAGAACTATATCACTCTCGCAGAACGAGTTCAAGTGCTTTGTTATTATTATTATTATTATTATTATTATGCTGTTGCAATTTCTAATGCATTGACCACGTTGTTGCTAGTTCTCTGCGTGAACCTACGTCACGATTCCTCTACCTTGCGGACCAACAGTAAGGAAAGCTGCATCGCTCTTTTTCCTGTCTATGCACGCTGTTGTGTACAGTCAGGGCTGGGCTCCGGTGCATTGGCTTTTCTCATCTATGAATAGAACGGAGCAGCAAACGTCTAGGAACACCAAGCATCGCCTAAAGTTTAACTTGGGCAAATGCTCGCCTTAAATGGGATATCTCGTAGTATTTGGGAAGTTTCGTCTCGCTCAAAGTATGTTGTCAATTGTAAACACCTTATTGGAGTTATTTTGACTACTCACATGGAGAACACTTATGCGAAGCATTGTAAGTGGTTTCTGTGAGTGGCTTTTGTAGCGAAGGGGAGTCGATGCTCTGCATATCCGGTAGCTAACTGGTTGCGTATCTTATAATCAAAAGTATTAGGACCCCGCCGCTCGATGGCGCTAAGATTGCTATGGTGTTTTACCTTGTCTATAAAGTTGTTGCTGTTTGCGCAATACACTTTTACCGCACAGCCGTACAACACCAACAAAGCCCCAACAAAATATTTTTCGAACCACTTTATGCAGACAAAGCACGGAAATCTTATATTTCCTTTTCATATTCTACTGTCCCCGCAGGGGCGTCTGCGTGAGCAGACGTTTGGTGTGTGGCGACACCACGGACCCGAGCCAACGGGGGGGTTTCGACCCCCTCCCACGTGTCGCCGTGCGTGGCTTAGCCGTGTCCGGGGAAAAGGGGATCCTGGGGGTTGAGCCGACGCCGGGTGATTGGACCTATAAGGCCCCCCGGAAGAGGCAACACACCCCTTTGGCCCCGGCTTCACGTAGACGGCACCTCCGGCCTGACCCGACCGGGGGAAATCGGCAGTCGCCTTTTCCTGTCTTTCTCCACATCTTCGTCTTTTTCTCTTACTTTACATCTGTCCTGTCTTCTCCTCTCTTCCATTTACTTCCATCTTTCTTGGCGGCGAGGGTTAACCTGGTGTGACGTGACCAACCTAGGTTATTACATATCTGGTTATAGCGGCAATGTACAGTTGGCATGGCAGGGCCGGCTTTGCTGCCCCTGTTGTGTCCCCTTGTTGGACTCGGTGGTGGGTGACTGGCATTGTTGCCGAACAATCTACTTCTTTAATGGGATCATCAAACCCTTTCAGAAACGATCGCCCTCCGAAACGGGGGCGCACCGATGCAACCGCTGAAATGTTCCTCAAAAAGAACGAAACTTTCCCGAAATATCACGTGATTCACTATGAGAACACCGAAAAAAAAGCCCGTAACATCTCACCATTCCTAGTGTCAAAATGTCTCACTGACACCATCGGAATCGGCTACAAAGCCACCAAGATGGCCAGTGGGGATCTACTAATTGAAGTTAAAGATAAATCGCAGTATCAGAAATTGACCAACCTTGTGGCATTTGGGGATAAACCAATCACTATCACTCCCCACAGAACAATGAATACTGTAAAAGGTGTAGTATCAGATGACGATCTCATGGACCTTTCCGACGACGAACTTCTGGATGGCTGGAAGGAGGAAAACGTTGTACAGGTACAACGAATAAAAATCAGACGCGACAACAAGGAAATACCCACGAAGCACATCATACTCACCTTTAACTCCAGCACACTTCCACAGGAAATAGAAACAGGCTATCTAAAGTTGCACGTCAGGCCGTACATTCCGAACCCAAGGCGCTGCTTCAAGTGCCAAAGGTTCGGTCATGCATCGCAGAGCTGCCGAGGGCAGCTTACCTGTGCTAAGTGTAGTACCACGGGACATTCTGCTGATGACGGCTGCAATGCCGAAGCCCACTGTGCCAATTGCGATGGAGACCACCCGGCGTACTCAAGATCCTGCACAGCCTGGAGAAAAGAGAAGGAGATTATCACCATCAAATTTCAAGAAAACATAAGTTTCCGCGAAGCCCGACAACGTCTTTCTCCATACCTTGCTAGTAAGACCTCTTTCGCCGAAGTGGTGCAACGGGGGGCAGCACCACAACGGCATCAGGCGGCCGCCCAAGCCACGCGCAGTGCGCTGAAGCGATCGCCACCTGCCCCCACGGCGGGAGCAGCCAAGGCTGCCCCGCCCCCCGCCAACTCGGCCACACTGGAGGCCTCTCGAAGCTCTGGCACTAGCCAGGGCAGCTCAGAGGCCAGAGAGGTCCCATCGACCTCGTCTCTGGTGGGGTCAAAGGCCTCGTCTGCCAAGACGAAGCCCACACAACCCCATCACCGCTCGCTAGAGCAACTGTCTGACGCCTTGCACGAGGCGATGGACACTACTACTAGCTCAGCGGTGAAGGCAGCACCCAAGGAGCGGCGAGATTCTCCCGACCGCTCCAGAAAAAGCAAAACCCCAATTACAGGGCCAGGAAAAGGTCCTGTAAAATAATGTGTACATACTCCATTTCTGAACACCATCTTTTAGAACTTTTAGAAGCAAATCACCTTCCAATTATTTTATCTCTTGGTCTTTCACACTCTGATTTTAAACCATCACATTCAAAATGGCTTTTATTATTCACTGGAATTGTAGAGGGCTTTTAAACAATTTAGGTGACATAAAGGAAATACTGAACGACTTTTCTCCTATGGCCCTGTGCCTCCAGGAAACCAACCTAGGTGAGCGACATCAAAACATCTTGAAGGGCTTCACGGTTGTGCGGCGCGATCGTTCGCAGGCAAGCAGACTGTCGGGTGGTGTGGCCGTCGTTGTCAAAGGTGGCATACCAGTCAGAGAAATTCCTATTAATAGCCACATAGAGGCCGCCGCCGTCACCATTGTAGCGCACAAAACCATCACCATCTGTTCCCTCTACATTCCGCCTCACACACAATTCGCCGTAAGCGATTTAGAAATAATTTTGCACCAGCTATCCGAACCTTTTGTGATAGTAGGTGATTTTAATGCGCATAACACGCTTTGGGGTAGCAAAACAATCGACCCTAGAGGAAAAATAGTTGAAGACTTTATCTTAGCCAATGATGTCTGTCTTTTAAATTCCGGCGTTGCCACTTACTGCTCCCCAAGCTCAGGAGCAATGAGCTGCCTGGACCTGGCACTATGCTCTCCAGCGGTGTTCACCGATTTTAAATGGAATGTAATAGATAATCCATATGGAAGTGACCACATGCCTGCACTGATCAATCTAAGCGTAGCACCTCCTACCATACCTTCCCGGCCACCCCGATGGCGACTTCATTTAGCAGACTGGGCTCTCTTTACTGATCAAGCCAGGCTAGATAAAGAGAGTCTAGATTTTCTCAGCATTGATGAAATGAATGCGAGAATTACAACATGCATAATCGCGGCAGCAGAGAAAGCTATTCCCCAGTCTTCTGGATACCTGAGAAAGAGATTGAAGCCCTGGTGGACGCGCGAATGTACGGAAGCAAAAAAATTTAAAAACAGAGCCTGGGGCGTCTTCCGGAGGTACCCGACACATGATAACCTCATATCGTTCAAAAAAGCTAGAGCGAAATTTCGATACATTCGTAGGCAAGCCGAGAAAACCTCCTGGCAAAACTACGTTTCGTCCATAAATAGCTCGGTCACATCCAAAAGGATGTGGGGCCAGGTTCACAAGTTTAATGGCAACTACACTGCCTATACCATCCCCTTTCTTTCTAAAACAGGTGCCCAGACATCCCTACAGGAACAAGCAGACCTATTAGGACTGCACTTCTATAACATATCCAGCTCAGCAAACTATTCAGAAACGTTCCTAAGGCATAAACAATCTACAGAAAAACAAAAGCTTCCCACAACAGGTTGTTCAGACTCGCCCTACAATACGCCTATCACCCTCCATGAACTGAACACAGTACTCTCTGCAGGTAAGAAAACAGCGCCTGGTCCTGACAAAATACACTATGCAATGCTTGCCCACCTGTCGCCAAAAGCAGTTGAGGTCCTCCTGCATTTCTTCAATGTCATCTGGCAAACTGGTCAAATGCCCACCGATTGGAAGAAAGCGATTATAATACCATTCCTAAAAAGTGGAAAAGATCCCTCATTAGCAAAGAGCTATAGGCCAATTGCACTAACAAGCTGTCTTGCAAAAACCTAGTGAGAATGTCATTAACATCAGACTAACGTACGTCCTCGAAACAGAAAACTCACTAGACATCCACCAATGTGGTTACAAAAAAGGTTGCTCAACTACGGACCACCTAGTTCGGCTTGAAAACACAATACGAGAAGCTTTTTTACACAAACAACATTGTCTAGCAGTCTTTTTCGATATAGAAAAAGCCTACGACACTACTTGGAGGTATGGGATTTTACGAGACCTTGCAGACTTAGGAATCCGCGGCAGAATGCTGAACTGTCTCTCTGACTTTCTGTCTAACCGAACCTTTCAGGTCCGCCTTGGTGCAACACTGTCCCGTACGTTTGCGCAGGAAAATGGTGTACCTCAGGGGTGCATTTTAAGCACTACACTTTTCGTTGTGAAAATAAACTCTCTGAACAAAGTTATACCATCTACAGTTATGCATTCTCTGTACGTTGACGACCTCCAGATTGCGTGCCGCGCATCTAACATGATAACGTGCCAACGACAGACTCAGATCACGCTGAACAAACTAACACAATCTGCTGAGAAAAACGGCTTTCGTTTCTCCGAGGAGAAGACAGTCGCCGTAGTATTTTCTCAGAAAAGAGGCCTGCAGCCGGACCCGATCCTTGAACTGAATCAAGCAGTATTGCCAGTCAAACAAGAGCACAAGTTCTTAGGAGTCATATTTGACAAGAAACTTAACTTTTTAGCACACATCACCAGTCTAAAAATTAAAGCGACTAGGGCACTCAACGTCCTTAAAGTTCTGTCGCGAAAGCGCTGGGGCGCGGACCGTAAGTGCCTCCTGCACATCTATCGTTCACTGGTGCGTAGCAAATTAGATTATGGTAGCGTAGTTTACGGTTCAGCGAGGCAGTCCTACCTTAAGAGGTTAGACCCTGTACATAACAAAGGGATACGCTTGGCAACCGGTGCATACAGGACCTCACCGATTCCCAGCTTGTACTCGGAAAGTAATGAGCCAGCACTGGACAGCAGAAGAACACAGCTGATGCTTACATATGTCTTAAGAGTTCGGTCGTCGACAAACCACATATGCTACAACATTATCACACAATGTGACAAGCGACTCCATTACACAAACAAACCAAACCTAATAAGACCACTAATACTCAGGTTCGAAGAAAAATGGCGAGAGTGTAACGTCCCTACAGATGCACTTTCGGTTATTAAAAAGCCACGAAGTTTGCCTCCCTGGAACAACCTTACCCAATTTCTTGACCTCTCATTGTCACATCTTAAAAAAGATTGTACATCACGTGAACACATATTGCAAGAATTTCGCACCGTTCAAGAAAGTTACAACACTTATAAAGAACTTTACACCGATGGCTCCAAGACGGCTAGTTATGTCGGAAGCAGTGTCGTTGAAGGTGCGTGGGAACGAACGGTCAGACTACCACAGTTCGTTTCAGTTTTTACGGCTGAGTGTTACGCTCTGTGGATGGCAGTAAAAAGAATTGAAAGCTCAAACTACAAGAAAACAATCATTTTCACGGATTCCCTAAGTGCATTGAAGGCCCTCCATATACGCTCTCAATGCGAACCCCTCATTGGCGACATTTTAAGCATATTATCGCGTCTGAGTGAAGGACAAACAATCCGGTTTTGCTGGGTCCCAAGTCACGTTGGCATACACGGAAATGAAAGGGCAGATCAATGCGCAGCAGCAGCGAAAAACCTTAATATCTCGGAAGTAAGTGTTCCAGTTAGGGACAGTATCCGCGCCATTCGTACAGCGTTAACATTCAAATGGCAACGGGAATGGAACACTATAGGCAACAATAAACTCCAACTAATCAAACCATTCCTAAGTGAATGGAAGTCCTGTTACCACCAAGAACGTTTTATCGAAGTTATCCTCTGCCGTCTTCGAATTGGTCACACGCATATCACCCATAATTACCTATTAAATCAAGAACAACAACCAACATGTGATAAATGCGATGAACCTCTAACAGTGTTACACATCTTGCTTACATGCCCACATTTAGAAACATATCGAAGAAAACATTTTCACGCATTGTACAAGTTACGCATTCCACGTCACCCCATGTTCATCCTAGGAGATGATGCACTAATACCCCTAACGAACGTCGTTAACTTCCTGGATGACGCAAAATTTCTAAACAAGCTATAAGCATAGCGTCGTAGCTACACGGTAGATACTCAAGATTTACGAACCTGTGTGGCCACAACACGGCCTCTTCTGGCAGGCCACTGCTGTGACAGCGTCTTCTGAAAAGAGCACTTGCCTCCTGATCCTTGCGCACAAGGGCACAGGTAAGGCGAAAGTGCTGGAGCCATTCCTTTACATTTTGGCTAAACCACCTCGCGCAACGACCATACCCATTGACCACCCCATGTATCATGTCCATAATTGTAATAGTACTGTGGTGAGTACTATAGTACCTTAACAGTACATACATTATACGAATAATTTTAGGCCTCTATACAGCCGCGCAACATTATTCATCTTATTCCACTAATCGTCTCTGACCGCGCACTCGTATTTATGGTCATGGTAGGCTAAAATCACATACAAGACGAGGTACAATTTCTTGTGAGTGACGGTATGGCTTTCCGAGAGGAAATTGGTTTATACCAAACTTTTACTACAGAATATACACTCAGTTCACTAAAGGGTTTTAGCTTTATTTTTCTCACCATGTGGCTGGCGCAGCATAGCTAACTGACATTGCACCCACAAGGTGACAAACCAGTCAGTTAAACTAATTTTGGGAGCGTTTGCGGGTGTCAATTCATTGCGGTTAAGGGAAGGAGGAGTCCCTAGTCTGAGAATTTTTTCCATGTTGTTATTTTGGAAACAACTGCCCTTCTCTAGCCTGTTCGCAAAGATTCATCACTGGCTTCATCATAACGCTGCGAAAGTTTCTCGACTAAGAAGTAAAATATATGCCACATACATGGCACGGGACATTTTACTATACGTCTAACGAAATCAGCAATAATTGCAATGAAAGTGTGATGTGGATTGCGTGGCTGCGACTAAGGAAAGGAAAGAGAAGGGAACGGCCATGACACCGGGAAGGTGACACTGAGTGGCATCCAGTTGTATGAGGCACTGATGGTAATAAATAGACACGAAAGCTGAAGACAAATAATCCCATCCGAAAATGAGTTCATGCGTGCATTCGGGGTATACTGCAAACACAATGTGGTGACAAGTTGAACCTATCACGACACGAACGAACACTGGGCGCCCGGAGGAATGACTGCGGTGATAGCACCACACAGAGGAGTGCCACAGTATGGCGTGGTAACATTACCCAGGCGGGAAGACAATCTGCAGTAAAACAGAAGGAGCAGCGCCGGTGTCCAAGAGAGCTTCCACGCTTATACCTTCTGCGCACACTAACAAGAAATTCGACGGTCGGTCCGGAGGGTTTCAGGCTGTCCAGTGAATGCAGTTTCCCCCACTAAAAGTGCATTGGGGAGTTCTGCGAGCAGGAGTTGGCACGTTGGACGCGGGCCTCAGAGGCTACACTGAGCGACGCCGCGGACATGATGAGGCGCGGCGAATATCGACTATTGGTGGACATAGCAGCTGGGTAAGGAGGTGAGGGTGACCGCTAGCGGTTGGACGTCCGCTGGTATCCCACTGCGGGAAGAGTGCTGGTGCACTCTTCTCTAACATAGCCGCGTTGCACGTCTGATTGATGTAGTCGGCAAAAAAAAATGCTCTGTCCTGGATAATCGCCGTAAAAAATCGGTCGAGCACAAAGAGGAGCAGAGTAATAAGGTTGCGTATGCATCGGGAGTGAAAATGAAGCCGCAGGGGCGTGGGCTTCATGTGTTCGCAGAGCGGCGGGAGTGTATGGAGCGAGCGCCGCTACGTCAGCATAAGTCGGCACTTGGCGAGAGCAGGAAGTGTCGGGCGACGTCGGATGCGACGCAGATGCAATATCTAGAATGATGTCGCGCAAGATAATCGAAGCAGGGGCTCACTGGAGGTCGTACCACAGGATGAGCACTGCATATGAATCGCCCGGAGAATGATGTTGCGGATCAGAGTATGCAAGCGGTGATCGAAAGGAGACGAATGTTAGAAGTATCAGTGGATAGCCTGAGGGACTGTAATTCGTCAAGCCGCTGGCAAATCGTAATCACATCCTGAATTGTAGCTGGATTTGGCATAGCGAGGACTCTGAAGGCGACGGTTTTTGTGCCCTTTATAACGTGGCGTATTTTGCCTGCCTGGGACCTCGTGGTATTAATGCGCTTGCACAATGCATGAACATCCTTGATGTCCGAGGTTCTGATTCTTCACGGGATTGGATACTCTCACCGAGCTTCTTCGCGACCACAGCACGAATAGAGGGAGCACCGAAAATTTGACGTGTATGTTGCGTGAATGTCGCCCGCAAAGGAATATCGGGCTTGGGGTTCCACGATGAGGTTTTTGCAACATCGGATAAGTAGAAGGGAACGTTTGCCAAATTTTGTGAATTCTATAACCTGTTGAAGTTACTGACAAGGTTGCAGTTTTAAGCCCGTCTTCGACGTCATTGCCTTGTAAGCCAGCAAAGACCGCATAATCGCGTTGGCGGGTGTTGATGGCCATCAAGGCTTGCGTAGGCTACAGTGCGGTGGCGGCCTTGGGCTCGCCTGGATTTGGTGGAACTTGCATGGCAGGACGTAGTAGACAGCGGCCCGACCGAATTCATTGCGGTTAAGGGAAGGAGGAGTCCTTAGTCTGAGAATTTTTACCATGTTGTTATTTTGGAAACAACTGCCCTTCTCTAGTTTTGGAAACAACTGCCCTTCTCTAGCCTGTTCGCAAAGATTCATCACTGGCTTCACCATAACGCTACGAAAGTTTCTCGACTAAGAAGTAAAATATATGCCACATACATGGCACGGGACATTTTACTATAGGTCTAACGAAATCAGCAATAATTGCAATGAAAGTGTGATGTGGATTGGGTGGCTGCGACTAAGGAAAGGAAAGAGAAGGGAACGGCCACGACACCGGGAAGGTTACACTGAGTGGCATCCAGTTGTATGAGGCGCTGATGGCAATAAATAGACACGAAAGCTGAAGACAAATAATCCCATCCGAAAATGAGTTCATGCGTACATTCGGGGTATACTGCAAACACAATGTGGTGACAAGTTGAACCTATCACGACACGAACAAACACTGGGCGCCCGGAGGATTTCAGGCTGTCCAGTGAATGCAGTTTCCCCCCACTAAAAGTGCATTGGGGAGTTATATATATATATATATATATATATATATTGTAGCGAAGAAGGAAACAAGGAGCCGCGACTGCGGCCAATGTAGGCCGTGTCGTCGTCGCCACCTTTCAATTGCCAAGTGCAGAGTGGACCGGCGCCTCCAGCGTCTCCTCAGCAGTGAGCATGAGCGCCTTCCAATCCTTGTCATGGCTTGCGACCTCGAGCCACGCGGCATGAGTTCCACGTGAGGCGCGGCGCGGTTAGCATGGTGATGGAAAAACGATGATGATGATGAGCATTCATGGAGATGACGCTACAGATTACTCCCCCCCGCAGAGAAGAAACCGAAATGAAAAAGTATGACAATGTCCACTATCTACAAAGTCGCGAAGGAAAACTCAAAACGTCCGTGGTCAGTCCAGGTCGTAGGAGGAAAAAAGGCACAAGGTCCTTATGACAGTTCAGGCGGACGGGACTGGGAGTTGCGTAGAGAACGAGGGGTACGATACACGGACTGATGTGGCGCGAGCGATGAAACTCTCGACATCTGGGTGGTAGGAGGTAATCGCCACAGAGGCGGGTGTTGTACTGAACTCACAAAGTTGGCGTGTAGCCAGATGGTCGCCCACCAGATTCGGTGACGATAGTGGCCCGTGGAGGGCTCAGGCATGTGTGCCGGCGATGAAGCGATGCAGGCGGCAGTGTTATGTGGTGTCTAGGGTGCCTGCACAAGGACGTATGTCGAAGAACTCTGGCACCTTGTGGTGGAAGTGCGCTGGAGCCAATGCTGCCAAGGGGAGCGGGTGATATAACAAGCGAAGGTCCGGTGCGCCGGGTTGTCAGGGCCTCGGGGTTATGATGCGCTGGGCTGATCCTGGGTGCTGACAGTGGCAACGAAGTTTGCCGCCACTAATTCACAGGTGATGTCAACCTTGTAGGAGAATCCGATGGCGGGCTAACGGAACCGTCTGACATAGCCAGTGTTCAAGACGTGTGCCGACCAGCTGACATCGTGGTCGGGATAGCATGCGGGGTAGACACTACCAGTGGCACAGCAGGCGTCTCGTCCTCACATTCGTCCGCCATAGTAGCGACATCACTGACGAGCGGCAGGAGATCGGTGCGTGCAGGATCGTTTACTGAGGGTGACGTAGAGATGGATAGCAACTGCTGGTTGCATGGTGCAAGTGCAGTCGACGAGTCTTTATCGAGGTCGGATGGCATGGCCGTTGATGTCATCGGAACAGGAAAGGGATCAGCAGGTGACGCGGTGTGGGGGGAACGGAACTTGTGGCGAGCGTCCTAGCTACCGCAGTAGTGTTCCCGGTGTCGGTGCTGTCGCCAGTCGTTGAAGTCGGGTTACATTCGGGGGATGCCGAAACGTGAGATAATGCTGGAGGCGATGTCTGCGAGGCGCTGCACTGCTCATTTGATGGCGTGATTGAGGAGCCAACACGGTCTGCCTTGACACCGAGGGTGGACTTGCTGAGGTATGAATTTGTGGGTGACTGTGATGTACCATTGGTAGTAACACATTTCGGAGGCTGTCAGAGAGGTGGTTAGGTCGCAGGCCAGGAACAGCTGCGTGCTCCACCGCAGCTGAAGCGAAATACTCCGAATAGGGGGGGGGGGGGGGGGGGTAATATGGCTCACCATTGTAGGCCAGCATGGCAGCACGTTGTAGGGCAATGGACTGACCAACGACACTGCCGAGAGGTATTCTAGATCGGCCGCGAGGGTGCTGAGGAGGAGGGCGTGCTTCGTGGACTCGTCGGAGATGCCGTTTACTTCTAAGACTGCATCGAGCCATGACAGGTGGCCTCGTTGTCCCGGCTTGAAGGGTCTCAAGGGCGGGTGGAGACGCGGGAGCATGACAACGGGCCGCTCGGTGGAAGGCTTTTCTGGGTCACCACTGTAGCGAGGAAGAAAACGAGAAGCCGTGGCGGGGGCCAACGTAGGCCGTGCCGTCGTCGCTACGTTTTAGTTGCCAAGTGCAGAGCGGAGCGGCGGGCTGCACCGTCTTGTCCAGCCGTGAGCGTGAGTGCGTTCCAATCGTTGTCGTTCTCGCGACCTCGAGCCAGGCGGCATGAGATCCGCGCGCGGTTATTACAGTGATGGAAAAACGATGATGATGATGAGCTCTCATGGAGGTGACGCTATATATATATATATATATATATATATATATATATATATATATATATATATATATATATTGTAAAGAAGAGAGACGTAGACACAGCGCCTTAGCTGCAGGCCGGCTGTTCTATTCTCTACCTTGTCTTCCTCTGCTTCCCTGTGCATGTAGCGCGAGCGCCCAAGCTACGGCAGAGTTCATTATCATTACACTCGGCCACGCTGCGAGCTTAGGCAGATATGAGGTGTGTTTCCGGCGGGCGGCACTGGCTGTGCCGCTGTGGACGGTCACGGCCTCGCCGTGGTCTGCCCCAGAGAACATTGAAGAAGTCCTCCGGGGGCCGGCACTGGCTGTGCCGCGTAGGTCGTTGCTGGTGTTGGTAATGCTGCAACTTCCCTTGCAGGACCACCAAGGACACATTCAATGAGCGGAACTTGCTTTGCCATGGCTGTCGATGGTCTCGGCCACGCTGTGGCTTCACAGGGCAGGCTGCCAGGCATGTCTCTGGCAGGCGGTATCGCATGCGATGTAGGGGGAGCTTTTTTCGCCTATTGCTCCTCCGCCGCAGATCTGACATGGACAAAGGAGCGTGCTTTCGACCGTTGACCTTCAGATGTCGCATACTCTCTGTGACGTGTGGTCTTCTCGTAAGTGTCCGCGACAAATGGACGAGCTCCCGTGCTGCAGGGCGAGGTAACTTCCATTTCGACAGCGTTGTCGCTGCCAGGGTCAACGGAAAGCTGCGCTCTATAGGTCTTGACAAGGAGCTGTCTGAAGCAGCGGCGTCCAAATTGTGAGGTTTGAGTTCCGCCTTCCAGCCATCGATCGACTGCAGCTGTAGCGGCAGGTCCTTAGAGGTGCCCTCATCCTGAGTCGAGACCTTGTCATCTTGTGGAAGGACTTCGCAGGGCAAATGGGGAACGCGAGCACACTCGGCCAATGACTGCCTCGACGGCCTTAGACGCGGCTCCGCGTTTTCTTGGCACGCCTGTTTGGTGGCATCAAGTTGAGAGCGATCAGTGGTACATCCCCTGCCAAGTAACAAAGCTTGGTTGCGGTCTGGACATCGCTCAGGGGGCGCAATGGGAGTCATGACAGATGGCTTGTCGTCGTCAGGTGGCTTGCACGCAAGCTGGCCAGGATGGCCGGTGTAATCATAGTTAGCGGGACGTGGATGGAATGCGGCCTCTTGTGTGGCCTTAGCCGGCCTTAGCTGCAGGCCGGCTGTTCTATTCTCTACCTTGTCTTCCTCTGCTTCCCTGTGCATGTAGCGCGAGCGCCCAAGCTACGGCAGAGTTCATTATCATTACAATATATATATATATATATATAGCACGGCCACGTTTTCTTCAGACAGGCGAACAGTATAAATAAAACATGGGAGCTGATAGATTTTTCCACATCGTTTATTTGGCTTCGTTACGTCACACGTGAACAGCTTCATCTACACGCTTTTTGCCCAAATGCCCGAAGCAGTAACCCTGGGCAGTCACAAGGTGGATCACAATACGGACACGTCTGCAAAAAATAAGGTAATAATCACAGACTTAATCGTGTTGTTGCATTAGGACCTACTTATTTTCAGGCACATCCTCATTACAACCCATTTCACGACCACGAATGGAGCATATGACGACATTCGTTATAAGCAGTGATTTGTGTCCTAGGAACGCAGCCTAACCAAATGGTTTTCGAATGGCTTCATTCCGTTGTTTACAGTTTAAAATTATCCGCCCTATTCACCTCCTCCCTTTTCTAAACTTATGCTTTCTTTCATTTCTTCACCCTATATATCGCACACTGCGGATTACATGAAGGCTGAAACAAGGAATGGGGGAGTGTGGGGAAAGAGAAGCATTCATATGAATTAGGAAAAGTGTAACATAACAGATTTTTGCAGTTGACGATTCCATTGAGACTGCTTCTCGATTCATCTTATCACACAATTCCTCCATTATAAAAATCTACTCTTCCATTGTCTTACATTTTCAGGCATTGTGGCCGTAACTTCACGGTCTATAGTAAAAAGAAAAACAAGTGAAAACGAAATAGTGAGCTACTTCAATTCGGCTGCGTTGATCACATCGCATGGCAAAATTAGAGAGATATGCCATCTAAAAGAACTGTTCAGGATGCTGAGTAATGCTTGATATTTTTTATTGGAAGTACATTTGTTCCTGTAATTGTTCGTGAGTGTCTCAAAACTTGAAGCGATAGGATTTATGCCAGCACGGAGGAGGCTGGCTATTTCTGGCGAATGCATTTTCATCTCCCCTGTTGCGGCTTTGCGGTGCACACTTCAGCTGGACTCAGGCTGCGGCCATTACCTCCCGAAGCGGACTCGGCAATAGTAGCAACAATGTGCCACACACTTCGAAGCAGTTTAACCGAAAAAGTTGCCATCAAATTTATGTAGTGATGCTTAGGCGTACTACACTCTAATCTATATTACGCCACAAGCGCTGCCAAGCTGGAAGATAAACGTGATTATCGCGACATGATTGCTGTCAGTAAGCTGTACAGCCGTATATGCCCGCAGCCGCGATCTCCTTCGTTTTCGTGCATTTTTTTCTTTCAAAAGCTTAACCGCAACAGCATCTCCACTACAAGGCGAACTGGAAATCATTAGTCACTATGCTTTCTGATCGCGCCAAAGACGCGGAAGATCTGGGGTGTGACGTGGTCAAGCCACCCTTCCGATTTCAGTGGTGCTGCCCTAGTAAAGGCGATTGCTATACTAACTAGCCAATAGCAATAGGGCGAGACGGTACGGTTGGAACGGTGAGTGGATACATGAGATCCCGAGGAGACTAGCTGGGGTTTTTCCGTAGCTTTATTTTCAATTATTAGTATCTTCGAACAGCTATGGCATAACGAGTTCTTGCTGTATTTCCCTAATTTATAACCTTTAGCAGTTGCACCAATCCGAGAGGGGTGCCCGGAGCCTCCGTGATGGAGGCACCGGACATACACTAAATGGACGAGAGCACAAGGAAATTAACAAAAACACTGTTTGAACAGGAAGGGCAATAGTTATATTGCAAGTCCGAAAAATCTCACTCTTGTAACATATTCCCCAGGGTGAAAATGAATTTGCTTTTCCAGGGTGGCATGCCATATGTTTCGCACGCTTATGTGAGTAGTATCCACGCACCGGATTTGCCGTTACTTCTTATGCATGGAAACATGTGAACACAACTGTTACAACTTTCCGCATGTCCAGAAGAACCGTTATTTATTTTCGAGAGTCCTAAACCAGTTAGAGCTAAAGTGCATCAGAAGAGGCGCTTAGGTTATGGCGTTCCACACATGTGGGATAGGAGCTTTCAGCTTTCCTAGGAAAAAGCCCTTCAGACACTCGGAAGCGCTGCGGACCAGACGCCCATCAGTAGGACCTCCTGAAAACACTCGGACGCCAGGCGACTTTGCAAGCTCCAGACCAGCGAAGAT
Source organism: Hyalomma asiaticum (assembly GCA_013339685.2). Lineage (NCBI taxonomy): Eukaryota > Metazoa > Arthropoda > Arachnida > Ixodida > Ixodidae > Hyalomma > Hyalomma asiaticum. Next base: position 61,937,983 of record CM023488.1, read on the forward strand.
AGGACTTTAAAGAATCGCCATGCAGCCAGGAGTAGCAAGTCAGGGATGTTCGAATCGCCCCTTCATAAATTCCAACGCTTTCTTGGAGCTTATGAGCCGGCAATACACAAGACACCCCAGGTTGGATGCACTCTGAGCTGTATGACCCCCTGCTAAACTCTGCAGACGATGGTCAATCTGCACTGGACATTTAGCATGTTTCGTTTTCCGGGCTCATGTTCTTCCACTTTAGCTGTAGATCCTTGCACATTATGGATCCTTCCATTTCGCCCATCGCACTTTCTGTCCGAGACATCATCTGCAGTCTCACCAGGACTTTAATCTGAACGTGACCGGAGGTGAGTTATCTGTATGATCTCCAAGGACAATGCTTTCGTTATGTGTCCCGCTTCTGACGGAACAGTTGCAGAATGTATGGCCATCGCCCCATACTCTTCACAATGGCATTCGCTGTTTACACTGGGCAGACTAGTAGATCTCCTTTACTAGATGTTATCTGAGGAACTCTTCCCCATCTACACTGCTTTGCTTCCAAGATTCCCCAAGTGCTTCTTAACCTTTACGGAAGTAACCTGTTCCGAGCTCGCAACGCTGCCATGCTCCTTACATCAAACACCTCTGAACTCTTTCCAGTCTCTGCTGTATTCCTAAATGCCATCTCCTAGCGGCCCACCTGGCTCAATTAAAAGGCTCTGGCACAGCTCTCAACCACTGAAAAAGAACAACTTTGATTCTTCTCTCAACCAAGTGCTGTCTATGGAGAACATCTCAAATGCTTGCCCACTTGTGATCATGCACGGCGTTTCGCTAAGCTTGAACCTCACCATCCGCGTCCTTTTCACCTCTGTGAGCCGCACCTTTAACGGTAGCGTTCTTAAATTCAATATTTCGAGTTCTGTTTCTTTCTCCTTAATCTTCCTTTCAAACTCCAGCTGCTCCTCTTCTACTTCCGCAACCTCTGAAGTATCAAGTCATGCCGTAATATTAGGGGCGAAGCTCCTCTTAGTCTAACCTTGTCACGCGTCAGTCGTCAGGCGTCAGTCGACAGGTGTAACCCGCGTGCGGGGAGGCACGCGCTCGCCCTCGGCGTGTGCCTTCCGGCGCGTGCCTCTCACTCTCTCTCTCCCGGCGCGTGCCTCCCGGCGCGTGCCTCTGCTGTCTTGTGAGAGAGAGAGAGACAGAGAGAGAGCAAAAGGCGCGCGTTGGCTATGGAAACGCTCTTTCTTAGAGGAACGCTACCAGCTCGCAAAGAAAGAGAACGCGCCCTCACCCGCGAGAGGCATCGTTGGTGCAGGCAGCATCTCCAAGCGAGTTTCTTGATTGATAAATACCGACTGCTCGCGTTGGAGAAGCGTTCACCAGCAACCCATATATATATATATATATATAGGCACTGGATCTTGACTTGCAATGAACGGCCGGTGGGAGATTTCACTTGTGCGTAGTTGAACCATGAGGATTCGTAGCGTGCGCGTTAACTAAATTAATCCGGAACTCGGCACGATCTACAATGAACCTCCCGAGCTTCGCCCATTCATCATCATTCACTCCGTGGATATGCTGTAATTTTTTTTCACTGTCCAAGCCCATGGGCCAAGCCAACTTTTCTAAAACTTGCCGTGATTCTGACTCGCTCATTTTTCTATGGTCGTGTCAAACTGTCGAATGTTACAAAGTTCTCATCCTCTCGCGGACGCCAATTTTCACGGGGTTTGTCGCATTTTACCCCACAACGTGAAGGTTCTTTTAACTTCGAAGTGTCCGAGGCATCATCTTCAGACTCTCGAAAGAAGGACCGGGCCGTTTGCACACCATATTTAAGATACACACTATAAACACACAACACTACCATACACCGACACACGTCATATACATTGACGACTCAGAAGCTATGCAATGTTTCATGGCACAGCTTCATTGAATAATATCCTGATTAAAGAGCAAGTTCCTAATTATATCCTATCGCAGAGCGAAGAGATGGCACGAGCGCGTTCACACTAAAGTCAGCATTGGTAGGCAGGGGTTACCATGGAACATGGCAACAGCTGAGGCATGTGGCAACAGTCGTTGTCTGGAAGCACTGGGGCCGGTGGGCTCGAGCAGCCTCTCGAGGCTGCAGGGAAGAAGACGGTGCAACAGCGTCGAAGGTGGGGCCTGGCCACACGGCCACGCATGAGCTCGCGCCCGAAGCTCTTCTGCTCAAGCCTGTCCACAGCACGGGAACGTCTTACACGTTGAAGTAGCAGCACGTCGAAGAGATTCGGCTTTGAACAACTGGTACACCCCAGGTTGTGCCGGCCGGAGTAGGCCACCGTGGCTAGGATCCGGAACGCGTCAGCCCAATAGCGTGGCCAGTCTTCTGCGCTGCCCTCCATCGCTAGTTCGCTTGGCACTTTTGGTTTCCCCAACACATCGTCGGCCCTGATTATCGGTGTTCTTGTTCCTTCGCGCTGTCGCCTGGTTGCTTCGAATTGTATGAGTGGTCCTCTGCGATTTCTATTTTGTTTTTCTTGGTTCTCTTATATTCATAGCACTCGTGCCTCGCGCTCGTGGACCTGGAAGACCAGCGACAACTCGTCGCCTGGGCCAAGAGGGCAGTTGAAGCCAGAGGGTTCCTGGACCAACGAGTCCTCCCACCTTCTAGTAGCACCAGGCATCGCTCGGAACTCCGTTTCAAAATAAACGTTAATGCCTCCTCCTCCTCGTGGAAACATCGTCTTCGTCTTCATCCACTCTCCTTTTTATGGCGCGCAATTTAAGATACGCACATTTCACTGATCACACATCAGCATGTTCAACATAACTCTGTTTTGGCGCCCCTTATTAAGGATGAGAGTGTGTTCTTCCAATACTCTGTAATCATATCCCTAGCGGCGGACGTTACACAGTTCAAATACTATGTCCACAACCCCTGAGGGATAATAAATGTATGTAATGTACATATTTTGCAAGAAGGAACGCTTAGCGTTATTACAACAACGTGGCATCAAAAGAGACATTTCTGGCGCCCTTCCTGACTTGTGGCAAGATCTACCTCTTTTTCATGTAGTGTTGCTTTGTTTTACACAACGTTCCTTGTCAGGCTTTGAATTGTGTGCCGAAATTCAACAGTAGTCACCATCCGTTTCTATGAATTTGGTCATTGTCTAAACGAAATAGCTCATTCATTTCGGTAAAATCTTATTGTTTATGTACTGTCTGTACTCATCTGTCTCCAGCAATGCGTTCGATACGATCTCTCTTCCAGAGCTATATTTTTTCAGTGTGCCTGCGGCATACAGTCACAGCTGAAAGTTCAAGCGGAAGACAAATCTGTGAAACTTTCTCAGTACACTACATGCTGCTTCAGTAAATTTCAAGGGGTGTCCAATTTGATGGGCAATGAACTGGTTTTATGGTGATCTTAGTACTACACACTGCCGTCCTAAAAAAGTTCACAGCACTCTCCACCCTGCTTGCGTTTACGCATAAAAATATGTACTTTGGGTGTACAGCACAGCCCCATGTACTTCCTGTCTTCATGCAACTTCCCACCCTTTCTCTACATCAGGAGGAATACACAGCCCTCATGCAACGGGAGCCGTATGTACGGGTACCTATTACAAGATGAACTCATGACACTGCGAACAATCCGTCGCCTTTGACTGGTTGAGAGAGCTTTGCCACGTCGTGTTTATCAGCAGCTAGCAGCTAAATTTGAGGTGTTCATAAACACCAGAGCCCCTTCGCTGATTGGTCCAATTTCCAACAAAAGGTTTGGGTGGGCTTAGGCATACCAGATATCGACTGTCAAGTCTATAGGCAGAACCTTGACGGACACGTGCAATATTCGGGGGAGACATGAGCTTCGTACACCAAATGCGTCATTGGCTTTTCCACTGTGTGGACCCCGCTACACGGCGGAATGCCGCTACAGGCATCATATCGTGTCAGAGAGAAACGTATGTTATGTATCAGGGGCAGAAGAAGGTCATCGTCTTTCTTTCTTGTCAGCCGCGGTGGTGTAGCGGTTGCGGTACTCGGCCGCCACCCAAAAAACGCGGGGTCGATACAGGCCGCGGCGGTCGCATTTTCGATGGAGGCGAAAGTGCCTGAGGCCCGCGTACTCTGTGTTGTCAGTGCAGGTTAAAGAACCCCAGGTGGTCTAAATTTCCGGAGCCATCCACTACGGCCTTTCTCTCCTCTATCTTTCACTCCCTTTTCCCCACCCCTATGGACGTTTAGGCATGCCCCCTACATGGGCTGCTAAAAAAGCGTCCTTTCATAACCGACCCACAATCATCATCAGCATCATCTTTCGGCGTCATTTGCAGCGAAGCAAGCAGATCTACGCGATTTTCCTAGACATTTCATGCGAGCAATTTGGCCGCATTTTACAACCGCTTTATGTGACCGTCCACGTGTGTAGTAACAGCCCCTTCACACGAGTTGCAGAATAAAACGCATGCCTCACCACCACAGCCAGCATCTCATCGGGGACTTGTCCTGCTCGACTGATACCGTGCACATCGCCCTCTTTATTCCCGCACATTCTCATGTAGCACAGCCATCGCAAACGCACACTCCCTCCTATCTCTCAGGTGCGTGACGGAGGCGAAAAATGTCCTGCTGTCTCCGCCACAGTAGTCTAGTGCCTATAGCACTCACCTACTGATCCCGAGGTTGCTGGATCCAATCTCGACTGCGGCAGCTGAATTTCAATGTAGGCAATCATGTCCAGATATTGGGACGTAAGATCCTTGAAATAAATCAAGACGAAACACTCCATAAATCAACACATCCTGCGCAGCTCTTGGTATTCGCTGAATAAAATTCTACGCTATTCGGGGCATCATGGTGATGGCGAAGTGTCTTTTCGATAAATCTTGTAGTAGCCGGAATGTAGGTGCGTTCTGCGGATCAGCTAAATTGACACTTTTTGGATACATAAATGCATACGGATGTTTAGACTTAAGGTAAACCACTACATTTATTGAAGGAAGGATTGCCTTGCATATAAAAAACAATCACAGCACAGTTTTAACATTAGTCACGGCTATTACACGTCAAATAAAACTGATGGTTCCGTACAAGAGTCGCAATGTATGCAACCATAGCAGCGGTTGTCCGCATATATGGGATGCGGAGTATATTATCCTTGTCGTTAGAATATCGACCTCTATATCATAAACAGAAAGACGCGTAGGGCAAGTACGACTAATAACGGTGGCTGGGTTAATCCCCCTTGTTGAGGTCCCCGTGGTTTCCTCGTAGGCCATCAAATTTCAGGCTACAATTCACTGTTTCGTGAGGAAAGTGGATGGCACCGATATCATACCCGATTTTCTGATAAAAACGAACTTGAACTACTTGCATTTAAACAAATGCGTGTCCAAAGTAGTGGCATTGGCTGAAATCAGCAAATCTGTGGTTGCTAAAGCCCACTGGAACAATGTGCGTGTCTCCTATTTTTCACACGAAAGAGTTTTAGGCCGGGGTCCACCACTAGAAACGTCACGACCATAACGGATATGACGCAGTAAAATAAACATGAACAACAAAAAATTGTCCGCGTATCTCCGTGCTTTGCTGCAAATGTCGTCGAAAGACGATAGTCTTCTACCGGCCGTACTACATGAGTCCCGGTTCATCTGCGGTTCGGCACGAGCTTCGGGCGTCTGTTCAGCCGCCGGGTACCCTCGCTTAGCCTCTCGGTCAGCGACAACTCGCGCATCGCGCACCTCGTCTGTTGTCTGTTGCCTCCGGGCGCACCTCGATTCACGATATTTCGCTAGCTGCTGGGCTCGTTGCTCTGACGTTACCTGGGCACGCTTGAGACGACGGGCATCGGCACGCCGGCGCTTCTCCGCTGCAATCTGCTCGTCAGTATATTCCCTGCGTTGTCTGGGCATGTCTTGTAGAGTGTGTTCTATATCATCAAACGGCCATTTATGTTGTGCCTTGCCTCCGACAGCACCCCGTCTGTGTTGAATCGGCCGCATGCGGTTGGCATTGATGAAATGGAGGCAGCGCTGCGTGAGATACGGACGCCATCTGGCCATGATATCGGGAAACGCAAGAAGCTTGCGTAGTACGCACAGCTACTGGTAGGTGGCAGCACCGTGTCATTTTACCGAGGCGTAGGTAACGTCCGCATTTTCGTTCATTGCGTCGCATTTTTAGCGCATCCTAACAAGCACTGCGGTCTTTAGAATTACGCATCTATGTATTTTCTGCTAAATAAACACACCATCTAATACCTACGTGTTGATGTTGCGCCCCATATATACGTAATATTTGCTTTTTGGTCGACTGTGTTCACAAGTATGAACGCAGCTGATGGGTGGTCGTTGAGGAGGGGGTTAAACTTTCGCCATTTCACTGAATCGAAAAGCAGGACAGACACACACACACACACACAGAAAGACAGACCAAATTTTCTGCGTTTAAGTATCCCAAGAAAGACTATCGCCTTTAAAACACATGCACTGTAAATCGAACTCAGCCGCCCGCTCCTTGGCGAAAAGTGACCGGTGCTCTACCACTGCGCTTACACCGCATGTGCCCGAAGCTGCATGAACGGTCTTATATTCCTTCAAGGTCAGTTCTTTCGACGCGCTCGTCCGGCTCAACGCGCGCTCATCCAGGCCACTCCGTGATCCAGGCCCACATTGCCTGGAACGGTACCGCCATCCAGGGGAAGCGAAGTGAATCACCGCAGCTTTATTTCGGCTCTCTGGATAGCCGTACAATTCTATGCGCGTTCCAAAGTCCGCTAGGGTGCATGTGCGCGGAGCGGCCCATGCATCCGAAACAAGTGTGAAGAAAGAACAAAGCCGCGTTCGTAGGGCTTCGAGTTTTGGTGGGCTATTCCCACGGACGCTTAGCGGGGCTCCCTACATTGGCTCAAAAAATCAGTGTCCTTTCATTAACCGAACCACCACCACCCCGCCGATAGCACAGTGGTACAGCACCGGTTACATTTCATCGTGGGCAGCGTTTCCCCGCTGACCACTCTTTGAGCGTGATGGGAACAAGAGAACTGCTGCGTTAGTTGTCCAAGCACGGGAGCGGTGTTGACGGGTTAATGTGGCACAATTAAATATGGTTGATACCTTCGTCTCCACTGTGTCCCTGTATTGCGTCAACTACTTCAAGTACCACATGGTGATGGTCCTTGATGTTGTGGAGGTGAGGCGTGAACGTGGGTTCATTATTATTTATTTTGTTTATTTATTTATACAAACCTACTGCTAATCCCAATAGGGAGTATTGCGGGAAGGACAAAAAACATAGAATAAAAAACGACAAGAACAGAAATACAGAAATACAATTGGCAGAAACAATTGTACAGGATTGGGAAACTATCCCTTCAATAGTGCAAGTAATATTCTGTCGTTGTTTACCAAAATGCGTAACACCGGAAGAATGCACCAAGAACATCATATACACAATCCACCACATACGTCATAGAAAACCATGAAGCGGGAGCATTACAAAAAAGAATAAGGCTTAAATGGGAGCATAACTAATGAGGTTGACGTGATACTGTTGAACCCTTCTTTTGGAGCTTCTAAGAAGTCATGACTGTGAAGCTTGTGAGTTTCGTAGGATTGTACAAGCGTTTGTAGTGTTGGATTGAGAATGATAGGTGAAGGTAGGTTGTTCCATTCTCTAATTGCCCCAGGAAAAAACAAAAATCAGGTCAAATAGTGCCGCACGAGCGAAAAATCAATGTAACCTCGATGTTCACCTCATTGTAATAAATAAACGTTTAACTGCTATTGCGAAGACACATTTCACTTTCGTGTTATGCCGATTACTTTGACAGAGGGATCCGCACATTTTTTTCGTCCTTCTCCACCGCACTGTTACAGTGCTCGGAATATACGCACGTCATTTGGTGGTCGATGACTGTCGGTTTGTTTGGAGGTGGTTTCTCGCAACTGAACTCCAACTTTCAATGGAAAACTGTACCTCATAAATTTCAAATTCTAACGGTGTTAGCCCTCCATGTATATAAGTATAACTTCTAAGCAAGCGAAACCTAGGACAGTGTGCGGGGTCAGTATGTGTCTACACGGCGTGAATCTACCCCTACTCCAAGGAAAGAAGAGTCATCCGTTAAATGAATTTTTAATGTATGAAGCGAATTTACGCTACAGCATGTCTTCTAAAAGAACACCAGTTATGAGCGCTGTTTCTGCGTGTATTGTCCATTGGTACACAATGGTCTGCCCACGCGATGCCTTCTTCCGTTTCATTCGATACAATTCCTTTCTGACCAAGTACACTAATATTAAACTAGAGTAACGTTAGAAGAGAGGCGAATGAAAAAAATGGCAGATCCCACGTACAGTGGGAATCAAGGAAATGCGAAACACGCATAAGGAATGTAAAATGGATTTCCATTGTTGTCTCGCTATACCGAGTTTGGTACAAATGAAGTTAACGAAACGGCCACAAGAGCACCAGGACCATGGCATGTAAATCATGTCGCTCATGACATGTGTGTCATGATTTTCATGTGATGACCTGTCATTTATGTTCGCCATGCAGTCATGTTGTGGCATACCAATTTTCGCATACGTCCCATTAGCGAAACGGCCAGGAGAGCACCAATACCGTGGCATGTAAATCATGCCACTCATGACATGCATGTCATGATTTTCATGTTATGACCTGTCATTTATGTTCACCATGTAGTCATGATGTGGCATACCAATTTTCATAAACATCCGATTAGCGAAACGGTCAGCAGTGCACGAAATCGTAGGCGGCTAGATAGATAGATAGATAGATAGATAGATAGATAGATAGATAGATAGATAGATAGATAGATACGTTCAAACTCACCGAAGTTCGCTAAGAAATGCTTCGCATTTAAAATACGTATGCATCACACACCATTTGCAGATACGCTGGTGTTCATTTTTTTAATAACCGCATGCCTTGTCACAATATTCTGAGATGGGGAAGACGACAGTGCAGAATACTAAGGTGTGCATATTCTTGTGATGTGCATTGGAGTTTGATGCAAGTTATCTGAAACACCCTGTGCAAAAATTATGAGGCGGCCGGCATCCGATGTGTCAAATTCTAGGTCGCCATTCACACGGCTAATCATCGAATGTTAGTCGTAGCTGGAAGATATTAATATAGCTGCCCTGTTCTGAAGATCTTCTAACATACGAGTTAGATAATAGTTATACATGGACCATGTTGGTGAAGCCAGTGCAAGCTGCGGGAGAAACTTGTAAGGTATGCTGGTTGCCGTACACTGCAAGGATCGTTAACGAAGCTTCCGTGCAGGTAAACCAGAACTTCAAACATACTGCATGAGAGAGCTGTTCTATGCATGATCCTTGACGAATTAGCTAGAAGTAAAATGCAAAAAGCGTTCTATCATGGGGCATTTTATGTTACAGCATTATTGAAGGAATAATGAACCACCTATTTTGCGCACTTCCAAATAAATGAAGATATTTTGCATTATTAGGCATCACGGGTGATGTGCCGAATTTCGCACAAACTACAGATATCGTCAATGCCGTTCTGGCCAGCAGAACTATGATCGTATAATTTAAAAGAGCGACGCAGTGTCAGCGAACCTAGTGTAGAGTGCAAGACTATCGTAGAAGTCGTTGATTTATAACAGGAAGAGTAACGGACCGAGGACACTGCCTTCGTGCACTCGGAGGTGACGTTTGAAAGGTTAGACAAAGTGTTGTTGACCTGTAAGAATTGCTGATGCCGAGGTGAACAGATAGAATGATAAGATGGTGTCAAGTAATCAGTAGGGGATGGCCTTTGAAATACGTTTGCCCGGCGGGTCGACTCGTCATAGGCTGATTCAGTTGCTTTACCCGCTGGAACTGTAGACTTAACGAAAGACCTTGTAATTGCGACGGGCAGTGTGTTGCGGACAGCTCCTTTTGGCGTTTCGAGTGCTGGGAAAAGCCACACGTCTAGCATACGGCCCCGCGTCCATTGCCGTGGAACATTGAACGCGCGCCTAACTGTAGCATTTACTGTTCTCCCTTCCTAACTGGGTTGTAAAACGGGGAACACGTCCCCAGTGTTTGTGGTTGTTTTAGGGGCGAAGCTCCTTAGGGTGTGGGTCATTCCCTCCTCCGTACATAGTATGTGCCCACCTGTAGTTTTATGAAGTGCTCACTAGATGGCGTGATGGCGCCGAGGTGCTCGCTTCATGCAGATGTATGGGAATGCGTAGCATGCGAGTGTGTCTGTGTGTCTGTCCGTCCGTCCGTCTGTCCGTCGGAGCGCTGCGGTGCTGCTTAGCTAGTATGTGAATTGATCAATAGATGGCGCGGAGGCGCTCCGCTCCCTGCGTGCTCTAGTGTGATAGGAGAACGCTAGATGGCGACACACAGTGTTTGTCATACCTTTGATGATGCACTGGGCAAGATTCATGGAAGATTCGCGGCTTTTATCGATGAACCTTCAGAGCTTCGCCCACTCATCATCATTCACTCCGTGGATATGCGTGGATTTATAGGGGCGAAGCTCCTCTTAGTCTAACCTTGTCACGCGTCAGGCGCCAGGCGTCAGTCGTCAGGCGTAGCCCGTGTGCCGGGAGGCACGCGCTCGCCCTCGGCGCGTGCCTTTCTCTCTCTCTCTTTCTCCCAGCGCGTTGTCTGCTGTCTTGTGAGAGAGAGAGAGAGAAAGACAGAGAGAGAGCGAAAGGCGCGCGTTGGCTATGGAAACGCTCTTTGTTAGAGGAATGCTCTACCAGCTCGCAAAGTAGGACAAAGCGCCCTCACCCGCGAGAGAAAACGTTGGCGCAGGCAGCGTCTCACTAGCGAGTTTCTTGATCGAGAAATACAGACTGCTCGCGTTGGAGAAGCGTTCACCCGCAACACACACACACACACACACACACACATATATATATATATATATATATATATATATATATATATATATATATATATATATATATATATATATATATAGGCACTGGATCATGACTTGCAATGAAGTGCCGGTGGGAGATTTCACTTGTGCATAGTTGAGCCATGAGGATTCGTAGCGTGCGCGTTAACTAAATTAATCCGGAACTCGGCACGATCTACGATGAACCTTCCGAGCTTCGCCCACTCATCATCATTCTCTCCGTGGATATGCTGTAATTTTTTTTGTATGTGGGTGGTTGCGGTTAGGGGGAGAGCCCAGCGGACGCCCGAGAAGATCAGACACCAGCGAAGCTTTGAGCTGTGTAGACGTTTCCTTTTGAGTCATTAAATAAATTTTAATAACCAGGTGCGTTTCACTATTCAGTGTTTCAGGACTGGAGCAAAAGACTCGTAGAGACGGTTCATTGCGTGTGGAAAGGTGCTACTATACTTGCAGGACTATAGGAGGACTCCCCGAAACACGTAACTAGTGTTATTCCTATCGCATGCATATTGGAAAACTGAACACTCGTGCATCCCGATTACGGTATGACTATATGGAAGCAGATCAATAGACAACGTTGACAATAATGAAAACTGAACCGTGCGCAATTTCATACAGATTTCACAGGTACGCACACGACGAGTGCTTACGGAAAGATTATACATGTCTTAACAACTGTGACAATGTATGCCAGATGATATAATGCAAGCGAAAATGCGGCAAAAGAATTCAAAGAAACCGGTATAACAATGAACATCGCCAATTAACAGAAAAGCTGGAGTAAAACAACGAGAACCACAGTAAAATATGAAAAAAATCAACACCGATACATTTTATCTTGAAATGAAGTGCGCCAAGACAGCTAAAAGAATAGACGTGAAACAATAAAAGTTGGCATTAAAAAATGGTGTCACACAACGACAGTCTAACAGAAAACAAGTGGAAAATATAAAAAATCTAATACCAAGAAAACGGATGTCGCAAAATAACGTATGTAAGATTACTACGATTGGTCTTATATGTCGTACACATAGAGTAATTTTACCGACTAAATATCAGTGATGTGGCACTCCGCTACACAGGCAGAAATGTGAGATTTCCTGCGCTCTAATTTATGCGAGGTGATAGAGCCCTAAATTTGTATATGGGGAATGACTTGCGCACTTCTCGTTAGTGATGGCATCTGAAACCGAATTCTAATGTGGTTGTTAGTGTGTCGAGTGAATGCCCAGGTATGGTGACGTGCTTAGATAGGGGCAAATTGGGCAGACCAGTGACATGCATCTTGTGATTTTTAAAACGACGTAATCGAAATGGTGTTTCAGTTTGTACAATGTACTGAAATTTACAAGTGGGACACTAAAGCAGGTACACGCAGTTGCAGGTATTACAGGCGAAATGACCTTTATTTCTGATAACAAAATTTGACGCCAGACTCTGGCATGACTGCGAGGTGGTCATGTGTATACACACCTTGCAACGTGGCTTGCGGCAAGGACGGCAACTGGCATAAACTGACGGGACTATCTTAGGCGATGTCAGCATGTTACGCAGATTTCTTGACCGACGGTATACTAAGCGTGGTGGTTCTGCAAAAATGTTTTTCAGGCGGTCACTTAGTGGGAATGTTGTGATGCCTTTGACATATTGGCGAGATTCGGCATCCACGCGGAATGTGTCAGAACTAGATTAGTGGAAGGTTTCTGTGGAAGACGTTTGTCCGAATTAAAGATCTTGCTTCTGCCTGCTGCAGTGGCACGAATAATAGCGTCGTCAGTTAGATGAGGGGGAGACTTCTTCAATCGGAGCGCATCACGAAGCTTGTCACAATTATCCCGCAAATCTGAATCTGTAGAACACAATCTTTTAATCGGAGTGCTTAAATAGAGGTATGCTAGATTTGTTTCACATGGATGCTTTCGAAATGAAGGTAGCGGTGTCTATTGGGCAGTTTTCTGTAAAGCTTGGTTGTTAGTCTGTTTCCGCAAAGGCACACCGTGACGTCGAGAAAGTTAACAGAAGAAGCTGAGTAGACTGGCGAAAAGGTGATGGACGAATGAAAGTCATTAAACTTTGCGATGAAGGACAGTTCACTTTCGCCGTGCGGCCATACAAAGATGTCATTTATGAAGTGCTTATGGAATAATGGTTTTAGTTCACATGAGCCAAGAATCTGTTTTCCAGTAAGCCGATGAATGTTTTGGCACAATTAGGTCTTGTCTTGGTGACAATCGACGTACCGCTTACCTACGAGTAGTGGGTGCCATTAAATTCCAAAATGTTCAGTTGCAGAATCAGCTTTCAAAGGGAAGCCAGAGCTGAGCTGTCAATATGTTTATCTGAAGGGAGTTCGTCATAAACGTTAATGACCGGCCGAACACCGTCGTCATGTGGAATATTAGTATAGAGGGAAGCTACGTCTAGCGTAACACGTATTGGATTGCCGGGGAAGTATAGACCAAGAATGTCAGTTAAGAACAAGGAGGTTTTAAAAAAATCCTTGGTTAAGAAATGATTACTGTCCCTGAGATACGAGGAATGGGACGGGGGAATCCGTCAAATAGCTCGAAAGTGGCTCAGTCATCATGCCAATATCCGACTCTCTCTCTCTCTCTCTCTCTCTCTCTCTCTATATATATATATATATATATATATATATATATATATATATATTGACACGACCCGTGTTCAAACTACGCGCGCTGGCTGTTTCTGAAGCCCTTCCACTCATCCGCGGCCTACGTGCAAAGCAACGCAACACTAACCGAACCACAATCATCATCATCATCATCATAGCACGTGCATGCTGAGAAGCCGCGCGCCTTCCGAGAGGGAAAAAAAGACGACGACGAGACACACAGCTCGTGCAGACGGTGTTCTCGATGAAGACTAGGCAGACACTGGCTGAGCCGTTTTCATCCAGGACACAAGTTCGTCCAATGTAACTAAATTATTAAAGAGTTCTCTTAAACTGTGTGTTACAATATATATATATATATATATATATATATATATATATATATATATATATATATAGACGATTTTCCGCAGCTAGTTTGTCTAAGCAAAACTAGATGGCGCCACCGCAAGAGAAGCACCATGGCCTTCTCCTCGGCGGCGCGTCCGCGATGTGGCGTGTGGCGTCCGTTGCCCTGGCCTACGGCGAGAAGCGGGCGGCCGTCGGCGACGGTGCAAACACCTTACGCTTGAAATTGTTATTTCAGATATACCACAAAAAAACTGGCATTAATAGAGACACTTACCTGAAACCACCATATTATCTGTCTGGAAGATCCGATCATGACCTAAAAATTCAAGAATACCGGACTGCAACGAACCTTTATGCTAATTCTTTTTTTGTTCACACCATAAAAGAGTGGAATCGTTTGTCTTGTGACCAAGTGTGCTGTAATAACGAAGACTTGTTTTTTTCCAAGCTGTAACCCCCCTGCTTACACGCCTTTGGGCAAAGCGGGGTACTTCTGAATAAAGAATAAAGAAGGGGAAGTAGAAAGGAGAAGGCCATTAGATCACGTGTTCAAACATGGCAGCGCCCGTTCGCCGCTGCGGAAAAGCGTCTATATATATATATATATATATATATATATATATATATATATATAAACACCCACACGTTTTCTGACTGGCCTATGTTATGTGGCTATCTAATATACAATATTTACGGACTTCGCATTTGTAGATCCACTGCATTTCACCCCAGAGAGCTAAAAATATAAATATATAAATAAATAAACAGCTAAATAAAGATAAATAAACCAATACATTACAAACATGGCACTGAGACATTTTTCGACATCGTTTATTTGTCTTCACACGGCAAATGTGATCTGTATCATCTACAGTTTTTTCGTCCAAATGCTTGAAGCAGTATACCGGGGCATTTACAAGATGAAACACAGTTGGGACAGGTCTGCAAAAAAAAGGTCATATTCATATGGGTGTTCTTGTTATCAGGGCCTGTTGATTTGCAGGCACATCCTCTTCACTTCCCACTCTACGGTCACCCGTGAAGCATAAGCAAAGACGTGTTGTTCTTTTTCTTGTTAATAGGACTGGTTAATTCGCAGGCAAATCCTCACATCGGACTCTACGGCCACCATTGAAGCATATGAGGAGTTAGTATATAATCGCCCAAGCAGTCGTCTGTGCCCTAGAAATGTAATCAAACTATCTTTTGCCTGAGAGGCTTCATTGCTCCATTTTTTATTTAAAACAACACTGCAATTACAAGTGCCTCATACCTGTAGCGCTCTCTCCGTGGTATTCATGTATGCGCCACAGGTGTTTAAATTTATGCAGCCAATGCCAATCTCGGGCGAAATAAAATAGGCTTCGTGTCATTAGAACTCATTTAAAGTCCGCTGAGGCATACCGTTTGCCGTAGCGTGGGATGGAAATGTAGAGACTGTTGACGTAACAAGCACATAGACTCACGCGCAGGCGCTGAATATCCGGAGGCAGCCTACACGCGGGAGATGGGCACCGAACCAGGACTGTAGAGGTTACAAGCAGGCACGATACGGTTAGGCTACCGCAGCACCTCGCACTCGGTAATTATAGCAAATAAACGTAATGCACCAGCTGTTGGGATGATGGCAGTTGTATAAGATTAAGTGCTCTTGTAAAGTTTGTTAAGCGCTATCTGAGCAATGGAGAAGTGACCACCATGTTCTACTGTCATTCGGCAAGCAGTTTCCCACGTTTGCTCGACCTCGTAGAAATACTTCGATGAACAACGTTCAAGCCCGGGCACCGTAGTCTGCATTTCTGTTCGAGAAAGCAGTTTGTCTGTATTTTGCACTAACGAGAGTGTGGACGTTACATCCTACCATTAACTATGATTCATTCGCCACGGTGCCGCCGAGTTTTTTGTTCAGCCCACGTTAGGCATACAGCTACTCAGGAACCTTCCACAAAGACGTTCATTCTTTTTCGTACACTTTGCTGAATACCTAACGATTCGTCATAAGCGATTTCCTTGCTGACTGCTTCGCATGACGTCGACAGCCACAGTACGTGGGATTTCGGGGAATTTTATTGCCCTTATTTTGAAGTTGTAGTCCCTTGTGCTATTGTAAGGGTGCCTTAGAGCTTGCAGCGGTGCTCACGGGGTCCCGGGCACGTCCGGGACCCTTCCACAATCGAAATGTTTTTTCATAACATAATCATAACATTATGCCACAACGTTATGCCATAACGTTATACAATTCAAGTGGTCTTTCAAAAACCCCTGTAGTATATGAAATATTTTCCACGTAACCATTTTGCAAGAAAGAATGCGCAAGTATATTGCAAGTCTCGCGTGAGAGACAAAATTTTCAGCGCTCTTCCTGCCTTGTAGCAAAATCTAACTTTTTCCTCCCGTGGTATTGCCGTCGTTTACACTCCGTTCCATGTGAGGCTTAGAACTATTTTTCGAAATTCTGCGAGTTCCCTACGTGTCTATAAATTTGGACATTCCCTCAATGGAATGCCTCGCCACGGTGGTCTAGTGGCTATAGTACTCGGCTGCTGATCCGACGGTAGCGGGATCGAATCCCGGCCGCGGCGGCTGCATTTCGATAGACGCGACATGTGGAGGCCCATGCACTGCGTCATGTCAGTGCACGTTAAAGAACCACAGGTGTTCCATATCTCTGGAGTCCTCAACTACGGGGTCTGTCATAATCAATGCTGGTTTCGGCACGTAAAGCCCCCGAAATCAATCAATTATCTAAATAAAATAGTGCATTCAGTTGAGTAATTCTTTTATTGTAGATGTACTGTCTGTACTCACCTGTCTCCAGCAATTCATTCGATACGATCGCTCTTCCAAAGATATATTTGTATGTAATTTCAGGGGCATACAGTGACAGCTGAAAGTTGAACCGAAAGGCCAAGCTTTGGAATTTTGCTGGTAGAGTAAATGCTGCTTCAGCAACATTCAAGAGGTGTCCGATTGGATGGGCAATGATGTTTTACTGGTGATTTCAGTACTACGCAATACCACCGGAAAATATTACACAGCATACTCCGCCCTACTTCCATCTACGTACGAAAAAGTGTAAAGTTTGAGTGAACAGCATGGTGCTACCTTCATGCGGTTCCCCACCCTTTCCCAACATCAGGAGGAATACAGAGCCCCCTTCAACATAAGGCTGTGCGTAGAGGGTGGACGAAGAGTACGCTCTTGCAGAAAATAATCTGCGGTCAGTTATGCTGAACGCAAAATTGTAACGTGCCGAGGAACCCATCAAGTTACAGAGATGAAGATTTTCTACTTTGCTGAATAATTATCTCCTCCTTCCAGAGCATTTTTAATCTTGTCTTGTACTTAGGGGTACCCGAATTATACTCTTCAGCCGTTCGTATTTAGGGTAGTGGTGAACTTATTCAAACACACACTGTACACAGAAGTTCGTGGCAACCCCCTTTAGATCCTACATTTCGTCTTTGAGTAGATTTCATTCCGAAAGAGCCAACAATCAACAATCATTCTTAAATCGATTGGCAAGACTATAAGGAAAATTGCGGAGTCTAATACAAAAACCGCATGGGATGATTGCTCTCAGACGCTATTGTGTTTCTTTATGCCGGACGAACACTGGTGACGAACTTTGTAGATTCCACCGCGTAGTCCAGATATTGCTCCCGCGTATTTCCACATCTGCGTTATGCAGAACGTGGTGCACGCAGTGAATGCATTAAAACCTGCGAATTGCTCATTACAAAATAGGCATTTTACTTAAACAACTGGGAGCATTAGTCTGCCAAATGTTCTTCCAAAGCTATGTTTCCCAATTTGGGTGTTTAACGCAAACGTGCTCATCACATCGATGGCGGTGTCGTGGTCACACTGAGTCGCGGCAGATTTTGTGCAGTGGCTTGAACGCTGATGTACACGTTCACAACGTGTTATTTCATATGCACCTAGCCGCAGAGGCATTACATGAGTGCCGCGTGCCATGCAGTCATCAGTGCCACGCTGGGTATCCGCATTCGTTCGATAAATGCCCAGTAAATTTTGTTTTCCCGTAAAGCCGCAAAGAAAGTAAGCAAACCTATGCGAATGCTGCTGAAACTATTCCTTCTGCAGACTAGTTGCCGGCCCTAGATACTATCCGCTGGCCCCGCCACGGAGATCTAGTGGCTATGGTACTCGGCTGCTGATCCGAGGGTCGCGGGACCGAATCCCGGCCGCGGAGGCTGCACTTCGATGGAGGCGAAATGTTGAGGCCTGTGTGCTGTGCGATGTCAGTGCACGTTAAAGAACCCCAGGTGGTCGAAATTTCCGGAGACCTCCACTACGTCGTCTCTCATAATCAGAACTGGTTTTGGGACGTTCAACCCCACAAAAGAACATATACTATCCGCTGTGGTACAAGACACATAAGTGGATAAACTGCTGATTGTGAAACTATGTCCACCTAATCTCCTTCCCCCTTCTATCCTTAAACGCGAACTGTTTGTTGACGAACTTAAGTCACTTTGATCATATCTATCTATCTATCTATCTATCTATCTATCTATCTATCTATCTATCTATCTATCTATCTATCTATCTATCTGTCTGTCTATCTGTGCACACACGTTGCGGTGTTCTCCTGGGGCATGCCACATGCTCGTCTCTATTATGGAACTACAAGGTTATTTCCTCTATTTAATTTTTGCTAATTGTGACTTAATTAATCAAAACTAACTCTCGTTCTGATGCTTCAACATATATTCATACCCATAATAGTTGAATCTCAAAATTGTACTCCTGTACCAATCGCTTTGCTAGATTTAGCGAAAAGTGAGGGCAATACAGGAGATCAGATTCATCGTGTGAAATTTAATGCTTTGTCAGAATTAATTATGCGCTAGATAAAATTATAAATATGTTTCACTATATTTCTGTGCTTTCGTGAGGAATATGCCGATATTCTGAGGACTTACCGTAGTGCGCAAAAGGCATAAATGATGAAGCACACAACCAGGTTCATCATTGTAGTGATCCTCCTTGCTGCAATTGGAGATAAATATATTTTAATTAGAGTGTGTTTAATGCAGTTAGTGGTCACCGTAATGCAGTAGTGCTTTCAGACACCTTACGAATGAACCAACCGGCGCATGCTTGCCGGACGATGCACGCTCACGAGAAGCAGAACGTAACCACGCGTCGTCCAATGTCGACAACAGATATGGTACGAAAAACGAAAACTCGTTTCTCATTGAGGAAGCGTATAAGAAAAATGGTACCAAATTATGTGGTGATTGATTAATTTCTTGTGTTCGACGCCTCGAAGCTACGATATCAGTATAAGAGATTGCGTAGTGGGGGGCACCGGAAATTTTCACCTCCTCTGGGCTGCACTGATATCTCACTACACTTGGGCCTAAACGCTTCGGCTCCTTCTAAATGCAATCGCCGTTGCCGGAATTCGATCCTGCGACGTTAGGATTAGCAGCCTATTGCCATACTCACTCGACCACCGTGCAGGGCTGCGGAAGGATAAGTATGGCACAAGTTGGTATGCTTGCCACTTGCATCACGATTAACGACTAAAAAACCGCTGAAGCTTCGCATGCGCGCTCGAAGGCATGAACACTTGTGTATGAAGCACATTTGACTGCATGGTAAATAAGGGGACAGTTCGCAAGGAAACAATAAAGACGGACACACAGCGCCTGCTTGATTGTTTCCTTTATTCAGTTATAAGAGCATACTGCAGTAAACAGAGCAAGAAATGTTAACCCATCGTGGCCTATGACAAACGAGGGACAGTCAAAATAGATGTCATCACTGGAATGTCGCAAAAATGCTTAAGCTATTCTCGTAAAGCAATCACGAACAGAAAAGATAAAGGACCTTTTGACTTTAACGGACACGTCTTCCTGGAATGTAATAACAAAAAGGTTAATTAATTTTCTATGACTTCGCCTCACTCTTTCGGGATGCGAGAGACGTTCTTTTTAACAACGTAGCTGTGTAAGCAGGCGAACGACGCCGTATTGCTCGCAAATATCATCATCCTAAATGAGTGCGTATGTGCTGCTTCCCTCACACATAAAACCATGAACTTTATCCTGGTCCTGAGGAGCGACTCTGTAAACCCTTTAGAGGGGAGGAATTGCCGCGGGCTGCTCCTACATCGAGCGGGCAGGCTGTGCCTGACTACTTCATGGTGGGTCTCTCGACGGCCCGTAGCTCAGTGGTGAGGTCGGACGTCTTAAATGCCTTCTCCCACTCTTCATCCGTGGTGAGCTGATCGTATTCTCGTAAGAAAAAACCTGAAATGCCATAATTAAGACGACAGTGTTTCTTGGGGTACTTGAACGCAGAAATTTTGGTCTATCTGTATGTCGGCTGTCACACATTTCAGCCACCCGGCCAAAGTTTAAGCACTTGCCTAACACCCAGCCATCTAGATCTGGTGTTGTTGTTGCCGTGGCCTCTATAATTGGCACTTCAACTGGTAGCTCCGTTCACACTTGCGAACATACTCGATCAAAAATCAATTATTACGCATACCTGAGAAGAAAAATCAACGCGTAAGTAATAGGTGGTGTGTTCCTTTACAGGAAAGTACATAGGTACGTAATTCTCAAGGTCCTAGTGTTTCTTAGGCAGCGCTAAAAATGCGACGCTATGCACGAAAAAGTCCTCCGCCGACAATTTGGTGCTGCCACCTGGCAGTTGCCCA
This sequence comes from Hyalomma asiaticum, assembly GCA_013339685.2. Lineage (NCBI taxonomy): Eukaryota > Metazoa > Arthropoda > Arachnida > Ixodida > Ixodidae > Hyalomma > Hyalomma asiaticum. Next base: position 61,958,568 of record CM023488.1, read on the forward strand.
ATTATTCTGCACAAGCTCATGTTCACTGACGGCGCTTCCAGATGGCGTCCTTGTCTCACGCAGCGTAGGCCAGGCGGCAGAAGACTATCGCCTGTCGACAACATTTGCAGCGAACCACGCAGGTACGCGGCCAATTTTTTCCTTGTTTTCGTTTCCTCTTTTTCTAATAAATGTAATTGAAGGAGTGGTTGGTACCTGATTCCCCCCTGCAAAAATCAGTTTCTCACTGCCCCCTATTTGGGACAGTGGCGAGATTCAGCACCTGGCCTCGTCTCTAGGTGCGCCCATTACTACATAAAGGTGATACCGTTCATTTTGTCTCCCTGTGTCCTCACCCAGTTAGTCCAATACTGAATTAATAAGGAAACGTTCCTACATACGCTTTTGCAAAACAGCAGCACCATGACTCTGCTTGTATCCGTCGAATCGCGGCGCTGATGGCTGGCGCCCGGTGGGACTACTGTTGCAGCTCGATATTGCCAGAGCGCTCCACTGCGGCTCCTCGCATATCATGACGTGGTTTGGGGGCGTTAAACGCCAGATATGAAGTCAACTGTTGTACGGCTCGTGAAGAAATGCGAATCGTGCGTCAGCCAGTACGACCGACGTGAAGATAGTCGCTGCTACTAGACGTCTACAATAGCCCTCCTTGGCAATCGGTGGAAGTGCTGGGCACGGAAGTAAACCTTGAACTCAGGCACCGGACTCTCCACCCCATGTGCATGATCCCGGAAGTCTAGACCAGCTCCACCCCAAACCGCTGCCTCGGCGACTACCGTGGTTTTCCCTGGCTCGCCGCGCCAGTTCGAGCCACCCATCTTCAGCGGTACTGAACACCATGACGTGGAGGGCTGGATCGCTGACTGCGACCGACTGAGCATTACAATCACTGGGACAATGCGCAAAGAGTGATTAACGTGTGTTTTTATTTGAGCGGTGCAGCCAGTGTGCGGCATTGAAATCATGAACGTCATCTTGCGACGTAGGCGGCCTTCAAGGCCACCATCACGGAAGTATTCAGACGTCTCGCCATTCCAAGCTTCGTTCCGAGCAACGCTTGCGTCATCGTGCGCAAAAGCGCAGTGAAACATTTACACGTTACACAGAGGATGTCGTCGTCCTCACTAACCGCGTTGACATTGAAATGGGTGATGTCGAGAGGAGCAGACATATATTAAAGGGCATTGACGACGATGCCTTCCAGGCGTTGTTGGCCAAAAATCCGGCTGCAGTGTCGGAACTCATCAGCCTTTGCCAAAGTTTCGACGAACTGCGCAAACAACGCGCAGCGACGCGCCTGCTTCATCTTCGTCCTTACAAGCGCAACAAACGTTACACTTGTGAATACGATGTCTTACCTATTATGATGGGTTATGCCCGCTCTTTTGACCATGATGTGGAGGTTGCTTATGAACCATTTTTAGCTGAGTATATACGAAGCACAGTGGTTCACCATAAAATTTACGTAAGATTAGCGCTAGTCACGTGGTTCGGTGCATTCTTGTCCGTCGTCTTATTTTGTCTCTGCTTGCGACTTATCCTGAAGATCGTGAACCGACTAGTCCAGCAACAAATGTTAATGTCAAGCATCCTTGAAATCACGCGGTAACCTTTAGACAATATGCTCTTTCTGTCGCATCTATGGTCACAGGTTAAGGAGACCTGTTAAAACACTCCTTGTCTTAACCGAGCAGCTGTCTCATGTGGATTGTTTTGCAGACAAATTCCTTTCGTATGATTGCAATACGAACCTGAAAGTTTTCTGTATTTCACATTTATTCTCCGTTTGGTTCGTATTGGCAGGTTTTATTTCATTCTTTATATTATGAAGAATCGGAAGGAAAAGCAAAAGGCTACCGAGTGTCACACAGGTTTATTTGCTCCCATAAAACATTTTGCACACAGAAATATGTACACAATTTCACACATTTACCCAACAACGCAATATAAAGACCTCGTATTAGTTATTTCAGATTCTCTTACCTACGCAAATATCAAGATAACAAAAATTAGACACATATGCAATATGAAAAACGTCATTTCAACTAGTATTTTCAATATAGTCGTGAATCTACAGACACACTTCTATGCAGCAAGCAAAAAAAAGAAAATATATCCAACTAAATTAGATCGCACTGAATATGAGAAATACAAGAGATGGAAATTAATAAACTAAACATGATCAAACATACTTGATGGTATTATTGTGAAGAATTTCTATTAAAGTACATTTGGAAATTTTCTTCTTGAGCTATAAAATATCACTTTTATTTAGTAGACTCAGTACCTGATACTCAATATGCGCCAACCAGAGGTAGTTCCGAGCCTTGTTGGTCTGACGGTACTTGTACAAATGCAGTACTCGATGAATCTAGGAGTGTACATAGGGTGTTATTATTCAGCATGTGCGACAGCAACATATTTGATATCATTTTGGGGTTTTACATCGCAGATCCTCCCTATCATTTTGAGACACATCACTGTGAAGTGGTATGGAACTCTACTGCCTCAGGTTCTTTAAAGCAACAATAAAGTATAAAAGTAACCTTTAATGATAACTAATGTCTCGAGAAGTCAATCATCGTTCATTTCGCCCTTTTATTTTCACTAATAAATGAGAAAATAAGTGCCAAAATTCTTTTTGAGACTTTCCAGGATTTTGACGTCAGAAGGCCAATTTCCTTTTTAGTGGCGAAGCTATTCATGCCAGCAGTAATATCTCTGGTGTCCGCAAAAAACCGCCTCCGAGCTCTTCTCATTCCGTGGGAGCCGGTAATGCCACATCCGATGCGCACCTGCTCCGCAAGATCTAGAGCCGGCGTCCTCCGCAAACTCCGTCCGCCAGACGCCAGGAGGAGCTATTTCGACTTGTGCGGGGAACTGATTCCTCTTTAAGCATTCCTGGTGGACGCTGACGGCGTTCAGCAGGCTCGTCGGTAGGGAAGAAATATGCGGCGAATAGGAAGCGCTGATGGAGAGGGATGACTTTGTCAGGGCTGTCCTAGGCTTAGACATTCACCAAGCCTTCGACAATGTCCCGCATGAGAGTATACTTAGCAACCTTTCCCATATCAATCCGGGTTCCAGAATGTACAACTACATCCGCTCTTTTTTAAAGGAACGAACTGCCGAGATCGCGGTCTGTGGCACGACGTCAGATACCATCCACATGGGTGACCGCGGAACACCACAGGGCTCGGTGCTTTCGCCTTTTCTCTTTAATTTGGCCCTAATAAACCTTCCGGATAAACTAAGAACTGTACCCAATCTCAGGTTCAATTTATATGCGGATGACATCACCTTGTGGACTACTAAAGGGCGAGATGGCGACATAGAAGAGACCCTGTAAAGAGCAGTCGAGATTATTGTACCCCCTGTAGAAACCTTGGGTCTTACCTGCTCACAACCTAAATCCGAGTTACTAAAGTATGACATCCCAAGAGGTCAAAAAGCAGTAGACTATCCAACCCCGGATATCAAAATACTGTTAGAAGGAAAACCGGTTAAAAGAGTGAAAACTCTGCGCATCCTAGGCATGTATGTGCAAGAAAACCGCGGTAACCACACCACTATAAAAAAATTAAGGCAAGCCACAACACAGACTATACGGCTCTTCAGAAGAATAGCCAACAAGAGACAGGGGGTAAAGGTAGCGGACCTGTATAAACTAGTACAGGCCTTTGTAATCAGCAGAAGTACATATGCACTCCCGTATCTCGAATTAACAAAGACGGAAACACATATCCTAGACAGACTAATTAGGCAAGCTTATAAAGCAGCCATTGGACTGCCCATCAACACGCCCACGGAGAAGCTATTGCAGCTGGGTATACATAACACCTTGGACGAACTCATCGAAGCCCACCGAAGGGCACAGGAGCTCAGACTAACCCGCTCGGCAGCCGGCAGAGCAATACGAAAGGCTATAGGAAAAAATGCTGAGCCCTTGGTGGAAGACGCACAAAAACTCCCCTCAAAGATAAGAAACGGCATAATGATCAAACCTATACCGAAAAACATTCATCCTATCTACTACAAAGGTAGGACAGCTAGAGCCAAGGCGCTAGCAAAACAATATGGGGGAAGGCAGGATGTGGCGTAAGTTGACGCGGCAGCTTACCCAGGCACTATTAACGCCTTTGCGATAACGGCCTCCACAGAAAACGGGGAACCGATATCAGTAGCCACAGTCAAAGCCAAACACTCTGATGTTGCGGAGGAAGCGGCCATCGCGCTGGCCTTAACCTGTCCGAAAATTGAAATAATTCTAAGCGACTCCAAAACCGCCATTAATAATTATTCGCGAGGAAGAATATCTAAAACCTCTCTCAGCATCCTACAAAGCTACCCTGAAACCCGAGAAGACGTGGAGCTTATTTGGGTACCGGCACACTCTGGCAACCCTGGCAACAAGCGGCTCACAATATGGCTCGAGGATCTATCGGCCGAGCCGTGAGCAGCAACTCGAGCCCGGAACGCGCAGAGGAAGTCTCATAAGCTTCCAGGAATTCACCCAGCACTTTAGGCTAGCTCGACTAATGCTGCCGCCACCTCACAACAGTCTTACTAAGGCTGAAGAAGTTAGATGGAGGCAACTCCAAACCAATACCCTCCCGAATCCGGTCACCATGCACCACATCGACCCAGACCAATTCAAACCCGATTGCTCAAAATGTGGCCAGACAGCCACAATGCAACACATCTCTTGGGACTGCCCCGCAGACCCACCGCCCAAAGAACTCCAGAAGCTTGTAGGCTCACAAAAGTGGGAGACCCTACTGGCCAGCTCTGCTCTCGACGTCCAAGTCCGGGTCACAGCAAGGGCCCAAGAGGTCGCCTTCAGTCCCGACTGAGGGCCATCTGGTGGGGTCACAGAGCCCATCACTCCCAGTACCGATAGTAAAGTTTTTTCACTCACTTTAAGTCCTCGCCGCTGCGGATATCTTAGCCTCAATTTTCACGGGCGGCGACTGAAGCTTTCCGCGTCTTACACAGTGTACTGCCTGCTGTATCGGCCCCAGTTTTTCGCTACGCGGCTCATATTGGACGGCTCGCTAACAGAGGTCTTCCCTTAAAATAATGAAGAAACACTGTTAGTCCTCGCTTGTAGTTGAAGTGTAGAAAGAACAAACGCGCAGATGCACGCACAACTCACAAAGCGGCTGGGCCTATAGAGCATGGGACCTCGACGTGACAAGCAAGCACGCTACCGCTACATAACAGGGGGCTCCTATCGCACCATTTGAACATGCATTACCATTCAAAATGCTTGCGTAACATAGATAGCGCTTCTAATGTGTGATATGCAATATCACAGCAGTGTATATGTTCTGCTAACATTCGGCATACTTTTGAACAACATTGCTCACTCCTATAGTTCTTGAACGAAAGAGACAGCACATCAACGGAGCGAAAACTCGCCGCGCCTTGGCCTAGGAAACGCCGACACCACAGCTGCGCAACACGTGGCCTTTACACACTTCCCTGCGGCAACAGATGATGCGACGTAATGCGAAGCAGTTTGGGCCCGTGTGCAGAAGCAGAAGCAACCAAAGAAGCCACCGCGAAGCGGGGCTCACCAACAGAAGGCGCGGTGCCTAGCTACCGCACCAGCAGGCGGGACGTACGCAAAATCGTGCATACGCAGTGTCTACGGCGTTCTTTCTTTTTTAGGGGCGAAGCTCCTTATGCTGTGGGTCTGGCCATCCTCCGTTTGTAGTAGCCACCTCTAGTTCGTGAAATGCTCACTAGATGGCGTGATGGCGCTGCGGTGCTCGCTTGATTCAGATGTATGGGAACATGTAGTATGGGAGTCTGGCTGTCTGTCTGTCAGTCTGTCTGTATGTTTGTCTGTCCGTCCGTCCATCTGCCTGTCTGTCTGTCTGTCTGTCTGTCTGTCCGTCCGTCCGTCTGTCTGTCTGTGTGTCCATCCGTCCGTGCGTCCGAGCGCTGCAGTGCTGCTTAGCTAGTACGTGAATTGATCAATAGATGGTGCGGAGGCGCTCGGAGGTGCTCTAGTGTGATAGGAGAGCACTAGATGGCGACACACAGTGTTCGTCACGTCTTTGATGATGTACTGGGCAAGGTTCACGGAAGATTCACGGTTCTTACCGATGAACCTCCGTAGCTTCGCCCACTCATCATCATTCGCTCCGTGGATTTGCGTGGATTTTTCTTTCCTTCTTTCTTTCTTCCTCTTTCTTTCTTTCTCATTCCGTTTCCTCCGCGCCCACGAAGGCTGATCAGTCCTCCCCATGGGCTGCATGAAATAGCGTCCTTCCCTTAACCGAACAACGATCATCATCGTCGGGCGCCTGAGTCATTCCTAACATAGGTGGCGATGCAGGCTTGTTGTTCATTCTAGTGCGAGTTGAGCACGTAAAACATACTCGGACAAAAGGAAGAGACACACACACACTGGCGCTATGGGCCTCCTCTCGCGCGAGTTGGACAGCGAACAATCTTATCAAATAAACTTAAGCAGCACCGGTAAACCTCAAGGGGGAGTACTCTTTTTCCTGCTTTTCGATTTGGCCATGCGACCTCTAGCTTTCGCTCCAAAGAAGATTCCTAACGTCCGATTCGCGCTTCATGCATACGATATTACGCTGTAGATGAGAGGAAGTTCCGGTGGAAATATGCAAGATACCCTCCATGAAGCAATCGACAAGGTCGAAGACGTATGTCAAGACCTCAATCGCAGGTGTTCCCCCACCAAATTAGAGCTTCTCCTTCTGCATCCCACGAGGCGCTTGAGGACATCGTCCCCGACATTCATCTAGAGAGCGAGAGAGAGAGAATTCAAAGAAAAGGAAAGGCAGGGAGGTTAACCAGATGAGCATCCGGTTTGCTACGCTGCACTGGGGTGAGGGAATGAGGATATAGAAAGAGCAAAAAACGAGAGGGTGAACACTACACATGCTAAGGAGGCTTACTTTGGGAGCCTCAGTGTTCTGGCACTGCGTTAGGAATTCACAGTCTTCCTAGCTTTAGTTCGGAAAGATCATCGGTGAGCTGTGATGATCACAGTCCAACTGAAAGCAGTGGATGAAGGTTATCCAGTACATTCAGGTGAGCTTCGGCTACCGGACTCTGAAGCCTACTTAGGAGGGTGCGTACTGTATCGAAAAGATGCCGAAGCAACACAGTGATTTCCTCTTCTTCCTCGGGCAATCCGTCGGGAAGAAGCGCTCTGTTCGACTCCAGCAAATTCTGCTGGGTCTCTTGTAGTTGCTGGTGCTTTGACGTTGGCTGTGGCTCTCGCTCAGGCTGCCATTTTGGCAACGTAGACCATTCTTCTGTGTTCACACTCTTCGGTGCGACGTTGTCCACAGTGGCCCATACAGACGCACATGGTCTAGGTGGCAGAGGAGGAGGTGTCATCGATTGGGAAGTACTTTTCACGGGGACATCGTTGTTTGTTGAACTGCGACGGCGTTGGGAACGTCGTCTTCGAACAGCCGCAACCGCTTCTTTACAATACGAACCGTCCTGCACCAGCTGCTTTCGGATCTTCTTTCCCTCTTTTACTCTGGGTTGCCCTATAACCATTCATCTAATGGTTGTAGGGCACCCTATACCCCGAGCGGACAGTATATGGGTCCTTAAATTACACCTCTAGTGAAACCTAGCAGATAGCACAACTGGCAAACACTACAATTAGCTGTTGATAATACGTTTCGTCTCACAGAGAAGAGAGCGAGAGGGTGTCTACTATATAGACTCCACAGCCTGCATTTCTCAAAATATTTACGCACTAACGGTCGCAAAAAACCGCGACAAAACTATTTGTTCAGCATCAATCAGGACTCCGTCGGCGAGCGATGCAGAAGAGGCTGCCATTGCACTCGCATCGGAGATACCTGATTGCGATCTCATGATAAGCGACTCCAGGACTGGTAATCGCGAAATTCAGTAGTGGCTACATCAGCAATTTCATGCACTCTAAACTAGCGGCTAACCCTCCTGAATAAAACATCGCTTTCATGTGGACTTCACCACATCAGTGATTTATAGGAAACGAAAAGGCGCATGCGGCTGCTGGATGGTACACGGACCGAGCGGCCGCACACGCGTGTCTTACTCCAGAACACAATGACTTCACAACACGCGATGAAAGACACGCTTATCACATTCAAAGAAATTTGCACACATTGCAGGCACTCGTGCCTCATATATCCGTCTCTCTAAGCGCGTACTACGCGCAAACGAGAAATATTGTGCTGCAAACTACTAATGCGCTCTTTTCTAAATCCGCGCAATCTGCATTTATTCTTTCCTGGCGCATACTCGACACAAAAACTCCGCTTCTCCCCTGCTCAGGCGGCAGGTCCCTCCCGCATCATGTGGCGATGACCCATCAAATGCCCATCCCGCACCCTAAAAAAATAATTAGTGGCGAGGAGCTGTGATGCACTGCGCTGCGTAGCTCCGATTCCACCTTACAGGATTGAGTACTGAAGTGGGCTGAGGAGGTAGCGGAGGCCTACCACGACTGGTACACAGACGTCTACGTAGACCTCCCTGTCTCCCCTCGGCCCTGGCCGTTTATTAAAGTGGGAAATAAACTTCATTCATTCGTTCACTTCGCTGAGCAGAGCATTATGTATGTGTGTGAGTATGTGTTATATCATATACCCTCCTTTCATGCACATTGGACGTAACACGCAAAAGCTGGCAAGGCTCGTTTCCTGTGACTCCTATTATTTTCCTTATGCTAAAACGAAGTTGCAAAACGTCTTTTCTGGCGTACTTCTGACTCATGCATCTTAGTAGTGAAGCTGCAGACATGACGCAACGCGTATGTTATGCCTCTTTTAGGGGCGACGCTCCTTAGGGTTTGGGTCTGTCCGTCCATTGTAGTAGCGTGTTACCTAATAGGAACGCGCTACTGAGAGGGCGCATGCCTTCAGGCGCGCGAGCTCTCTCACTCGTCCATCTGCTGTCTTGTGTGTGAGAGAGAGAGACAGCTAGAGAGCGAATTGCGCGCGTTGACTATGGAAACGCTCTTTCTTCAACAAACACGCTACCAGCGCGCAAAGAAGGCGAACGCGCCCTTACCCGCGAGAGAAAGCTTGACGCAGGCAGCGTCCTCTAGCGAGTTCCTTGATTGAAAAATACCGACTGGCTCGCGCTGGAGAACCGTTCGCCGGCCACCCATATATCTATATATAGGCACTGGATCTTGAATTGCAATGAAGTGCCGCTGGGAGATTTCACTTGTGCGTAGTTGAACCATAAGGATTCTTAGCGTGCGCGTTAACTAAATTAATCCGGAACGCGGCACTATCTAGGATGAATATCCGGAGATTCGCCCACTCATCATCATTCACTCTGTGGATATGCTGTGAATTTTTTGATGGCCGATGTATGCAGACAACGTTGTCTTTAACTCGCTGTTGTGGCGCGCTGAGTTCGTCTGTTCTCTGAATTACATGAGCTAAAAGCGGCTGTTCTAGGTTTTGGAGCAATCGGCTTATAACCGGCATCGCTAGTTCGCATTTCGACGCTGTAGTCGCAGCGGAATTACGTGCCAAAAATGCGTTTCGAAGATACGCATCTCTGTGAGACTCCGTCTGCACAGAAACAGTAGCTTGGCTCAACATCCAGCTGCCTTGAAGCGCTTCTAACTTGGAAAGCATATCTAAGGTTCCATGCCGCACAAGCTAGACTTTCGCGCGCAGTGAGAAATTATATTCACGTCATTTCTTCGCGGAAGTCCCGCCGGACAATGTAACCTGAGATAATCGGCAGCACGGGCGTTTTACCCTTCAAGCACCACTGAGAAGTAAGGCCCTAATTCAGACACTTCAGCTAAGCGTAAAACAAAAGTGCTGCCTTCACCCAAACGAAAGTGCTGCCTTCACCCAAGTGCTGCCTCACCCAACACAATCATATGAGTTCATGTGGTGAGTAAAGATCGGATATTGCACATGTGCAACGGAGGACATATTGTATTAAATTACTAAATAGGAACCTATTCGAAAGCAAACATAATGGACTACGATATAACCAGAATTTATGACTAACGTGGAACCAAGATTGAAAGTTCAGTTACACTCCTGCTGTAAACATGTTGTGAATATTTTATTCGAATCTTCAACAAGCTGCTTATCTATCGCATACTCTGCCATGCCAGCGTGGTGTTCTTTAACAGACCAAGGTTCTGGTTAGTCATATGATCCTGCAGCGTAAAGTTTCACAGCCTTTCGAGCAATACATTCAGCACAACCTCAAATATTTTACGCTCACCAGGGTACGTTTTAAGTACTTAACCCTTTAGGGGCTCGCCTTGTCGACGACCGTCGCCTTCTCCTGTCGCGTACTCACGCTCCTCGGCGGTAACCGCGCTGCTTGCGAAGGGCCGACACCTCTGCAAGTGCACGATTTCCCTTTCACGCCACTTCGGCACACGGCAATCGCTGGGTTGCCCGCCCTACCCACTCTCTCAGGTTTCACAGTAGTGAAGCTGTATCGCTGTCGTCTCTCTCACACACAGCGGGGGCTACGATTGCTCCTTTGTACCTAGCTCTTCTCGTGTTCAGGCGTATTCTGTGGCGATTGTGTCGCAGACAGCCGAGCTTTGTAAGTGCAGAAGAGGTGCGCTGCTGCGACGCTGATAAGCTGAAGGCGAGGGGCAAATTTTTTTAGACTGGGAAGTTTGTGCTATCAGAAACTATTATGCAGTGGATGCCCATAGAATAATTCCGAAATATTTGTAATACACAAGTCACATCCCCATAAATCACATCATCCTTTAGTGCTCATTGTTATTGAATCGAAATGCAAGGACGCGCGTGATTTGAAAATATAAATGGTGTCTATGTGTAAATTAATTGCTGCAATAGAGAGAATCTGATCGCGTGATTTCTTGTACAAAATTGTTTCAAAAGGCGCACGTTTCCACAACAAAGTGTAGTAGAACCTCCTGTTCAAAAATGACACAGATGCGACGCCTTGTTGGAATGAGTGCCATTCGATGCAGTCACAGCGGAAATTGCCTATGACCAATCTCGTGGCGTTCATCGAAGTGTCACGAATAGGATGAAAATCTTCGCGCATAAGCGCGAATAGGCGTATGCTTAACATTGTCTAGCCAGGAACTAGCCAGGACAGCACCATGGCGCCTGAATGGTGGCTGATGACAGAGCGCAAATTCGTCACTCGTGTTAAGCAACCGCACGGACATCTCGTTTGTGCAAGAGAACTGCACGTTAGGGCAGGCTGATGTGCGTATTATGAGCGTCATTCATTTTACTATTCGGGTGCGACCAAAGTATGAAAAGAGCTTGCTGAGTAATAGAGCATATGTATTGTTTATTAAACCAATAAATGGCGCTTGACACAGATAAATGGTTCACTCCATGTTGCTGAAGCACAGCTCTCACAACTGGTTGTACAAATAGCTTAGTTTACTGTATTTAACGTGCTTCTTGGCACCCCGGGTTGGGTTTCATAGCCGTACACTGTTTGGTGCACTAGGGTGTCAGAGCGTGTCGGTGTCTGTCTGTTACTATGAAAGTGTGTGTCTACAATTCAATCCCACGTAACAATAAATCATATGTCTTTCTTCTTTAGTGAAATTTTAAATGTTCTATAGTTGTGCCTAAATGACATTAGCTCTGTAAAATGCAGAAACATGCTACGCGAACCAGCATAGCACGGACCGAACGATGCGGGCATGAGGTGAACGTGAGTATTGTATCTTTAATGATGACGGACATGACGAGTACATTATCTCAGTGATGCGAAGTGTAACTGTTCCTGTTCCTGATACATTCGTACCTTACCATCCAAATTTCCATGCATCCTGGGTGAATGAGATCACCAGGAGAGCACCAAGACGTAGGCGGCTAGATAGATAGATAGATAGATAGATAGATAGATAGATAGATAGATAGATAGATAGATAGATAGATAGATAGATAGATAGATAGACACGGTCAAAGTTTCCAAATTTCGCCATGAAATCCTTCGCGTTTTTTACCTCGCAGTGCAAACAGTCTACTTGGCATTCTAGGAGCTTTATCTCTGTATTCTTCTTTGAATAAAGTGATAGAAAATTAAAGATATTAGTCTGCATTGTATTGCTTATTTGAGCCCAAGAATTTGCATTACATTGCTTATTTCTATTGCAATAGCACTCTATTGCTTATTTGGGCCGTAGACGCTCGTACATCCCACGTCCACTTACGCGATCTGAGTTCATGAGTTTACTTACTAGATTTATCGCGTCAAAGCCGCTGATAGAACCTGATGGTAGCGTGCTTGCTTGCCACCACCGGGCCTTGGGTCCCATCTGGATACCGTTCCGTAGGATATCCTCGCATATTACTGCGCATCCGCGTGTGTGCGCGATTATCATGTGCACATTTAGTTCCCAAGATATTGTGACGGAGACGGTGCAGAGCGGAGACGGTGTTACGAAGCGGTGCAGAGCGGACAAGTGTTAAACAATACGAAGTGAGAACGACGACGAGTGTTCTTGACGCTTGCGCACGAGACGCGAGAGCTTTCATCGCTGCTAACCTACGCCCGACGGGCTTCCCGAACAAGTCTAGCATCTTCTCTTTACAGATGTCCCAGCTTCCGAGTTCGGCTTGGTGGTTTTCAAACCACACTTTCGCAGTTCCTTTGAGGTAGAAAATCAGATTGGCCAGCAGGAGAGTAGGGCCCCATCGGTTGAGCGTACTCACGCGTTCGTAATCTGCCACCCAGTCCTCGACGTCCACATCATCAGAACCACCGGAACCGCTGAATGTGCCAGGATCCCGAGGATGCGTGAGTACGAGCGTTGAAGCCGCGGGGGCGGACTCAGGCGCTGCTTCTTCCGCCATGGTAGAGGGACCCTCCAAACGACGACCGCTGCGAAGTTCCGTTGCGAAGCGTGTCATACCCCGCACCTCCACCAAATGTGAAGGAGACGCAAGAGCGATGAAATGGTTATTTAGAATGTTGGCGAAACCGACAAAATGGCTGAAGGCACACACGCGCGCAAGCGTCAAGAACACTCGTCGTCGTTCTCACTTCGTATTGTTTAACACTTGTCCGCTCTGCACCGCTTCGTAACAATATGATGAACGATGTCGGTCTCTTTGTTATGTATTCTGATATGCTACATGTTCTTTAGTTCGCCCTTGATGACACGCATGGAAGGGGCAGACAAGGGCAGGAGCTACTAACAACTGTCTGCCTCTTTCTTTTTTGTGCGTCTCATTTGTGCTGTTCGTCACTGTAAATATGCAAAACCAAATAGCTGAGAAATCTGTTTTACTGAAGTTTACCACCAGCTGAGCGAGACGATCAGGAAGGCACAGGGATGGATGGATGGATGGACGGACGGACGGACGGACGGACGGACGGACGGATAGGTGGATGGATGGACGGACAGACGGACGCTGAGCAACACATCGAAACGCAAGATCACGCCAACGCCTGGCGTATTCCTGTCTGTAGGAAGCGCTTTTGCAGGCGGTTTAAATGCAGACAGTCAGTTAAGCATTATCCAGTCATGAATATCATGTGTCGTGTGACTTTTATTAGATTATATAATGACTCCGCAGCGAGATTGTAAAGTCGATCTGTGCGAAGGATTAGTCCGGTCAGTAAACGACGCAGTCAATGACTTCTAGGAAATCTCCTCGTAGGGCACTTTTAGGGGCGAAGCTCCTTAGGGCGTGGGTCTGTACATCCGATGGTGTTCGTTGGTGATGTACGTAGCCACGTCTACTTTTATAAAAAAAAAATTCCGAAAGTTGTGTCCTCTGCCTGGATTCGAACCCAGGCTCTCGGCGTGGCAGTCGAGCGTTCTACCACTGAGCTACGCCTGTGTTTTTTTTTCTTTATTACATGGAAATGACAACTGAAGTTAAAGATGAGGATAAGAACGACTCCACACTCAAAAATCAGGCAAACACACACATGCGTCCAACAAGTGCATCCATTCAGGCGGCGACTCCTGAGCCGCATGCACACTTCTTACGTAGGCTACAGTTTCTCGGTAGAATGATCTTGTCGAACGTGGGTTTTCCGCATGGCGATCACACAGTCTTGACCTCCAGAGGCTGTATAAACCGAGCACTATGAACATGTCATAGGGAGGACCGGTAATCGTTTTGAACGGTAGAAACCGAATTGAGTAAGGAGTGATGTCCATGTCCTTTTTAAGAGTTCGCTAATAGACCTAAACAGGTATAATGTCTCCCGCGGAATCGCATTAACAAACGTAATGTTACGTTGAAAAATAGTAATACACCGCTACACGACGCGAAAATGGATTGTATAACGAGGTCGAGGCATCATTTGAAAGAACACAGAGCTTCGTGCTTTGTAGCTTTGAACCCATTACGGAGGCACTGGTAATTATGGCGTAGTGGGTACTTCCCTACTTGGCAAAATGATAAGTTATGGCGCAGGAGATACCTACCACTTCTACTTGCACTAGTTTCCTCAAGCGTTTAAAGTGGCCTCTAAGAAAGTAGCTCCTCCTGCTTACGCTGTCACTGTCCTGCAGTTCCGCGCAGGCCTGGCTCTAGCACAGCATATCCCCCTTAAACGCGAGATCCCAGCGTACGAATACAGTGTTTCTCACGCCTTTACATGATGATCGACTGGGCTATTTACGCGAAAGATTCACGGTTTACGATGATTCCCTCTGGAGCTTCGCCCACTCATCATCATTCACCCCGTGGATATGCTGTGATTTTTTCGAATTACTTGGACTGTTCCTGGATAAGTACTTCTTTCTGGAGGAGATAGGAGACAAGTATTCCGCAAAGTATGACAGCCAGACGGCGTCACGCACCTTCTTCATCATCAGCAACTGGACCTAGCCACTAAGAGTTCATGGAGCCTAACGTGTGAAAGCCCATGGTATTATTACGGGGCACACCCTGTCGTGGAGTGCTCCAGAGTAATTTTAACCACCTCGGTTTCTTTTGCGTGTGCCTAAACCAAAGTCCACAAGTATGCTCTGCAATTTCTTCCGATACAAGTGCTGCCGTCTTGACCAGGTTATCAACTCACGACCTCCATGTTATCAAAACAACATCTGAGCTTATTAGCTGCCATAGTGGTTTCGGCGCCTGCTCATAATGATAGATTTGCCGTATGTCTCTCACGTCTCTCATCCATACTTAAAGAACGCCAAAGCAAAAATCTTCCTTAGAAAAATTGGCAGATCCCACGTGCAGTGGGAATCAGGGAAATTCGAAGCATGCATCAGGAACGTAAAATGAATGTGCATTGTTTTCTCGCCATACCGAGTTTCCTACATATGAAATTAACGAAACTGCCGCAAGAGAATCAAGACTGTGGTATGAAAACAATGCAGGTCATACACGCGTATCATGATTCTGATGTTATGCCCTGTCATTTATGTTCGTCATTCAGTCGTGTTGTGCCATAGCAATTTTCGTATACATCCCATTAACGAAAAGCGTGCCATGTAAATCATGCCGCTCATGATATGCATGTCACGCTTTTCACATTATGACCTGTCATTTATGATCGTCACGCAGTCTTCTTGTGCCATACCAATTTTAGTATGCATCCCATTAACGAGACGGCAGTATAGCGCCAGGACCGCGACATGTAAATCATGTCGCTCGTGACATGCAAATCATGATTTTAATGTTATGACCTGTCATTTATGATAGTCATGCAGTCATGTTGTGGCATGCCAATTTTCGTATACATCCCGTTAAGGAAACGCGTGGCAGGTAAATAATGTCGCTCATGGCATGCATATCCTGAGTTTCATGTTATGACCTGCGATTTACGTTCTTCAGGCAATCATGTTGTGCCATTCCAATTTTCGCATAAATCCCATTAGCGAAACGGCCAGGAGAGCACCAACACTGTGGCGAGTAAATCATGCCGCTCATGACATGAATGCCATGATTTTCATGTTATGACCTGTCATTTACGTTCGTCAGGCAGTCATGTTGTGCCATACCAATTTTCGCATACATCCCATTAGCGAAATGGCCAGGAGCGCACCAAGACCGTGGCATGTAAATCTTGTCGCTCAGGACATGAATGTCATGGTTTTCATGTTATGACATGCCGTTTATGTTCGTCAGGCAGTCATGTTGTGGTATGACAATTTTCGCATACATCCCATTATCGAAACCGCCAGGAGAGCTCCAAGACCATGGCATGTAAATCATGTCGCTCAAGACATGAATGTCATGATATTCATGTTATGACATGCGATTTATGTTCGCCAGGCAGTCATGTTGCGCCATACCTATTTTCGCATACGTCCCATTAGCGAAACGGCCAGGAGAGCACCAAGACCATGGCATGTAAATCATGACGCTCATGACGTTCATGTCATGATTTTCATGTTATGGCCTGTCATTTATGTTCGTCATGTAGTCGTGTTGTGGCATGCCAATTTTCGTAAGCATCCAATTAGCGAAACGGCCAGGAGAGCATAAAATCCTAGGCGGCTAGATAGATAGATAGATAGATAGATAGATAGATAGATAGATAGATAGATAGATAGATAGATAGATAGATAGATAGATAGATAGATGGATGGATGGATGGATGGATGGATGGATGGATGGATAGATAGATAGATAGATAGATGGATAGATAGATACGCTCAAAGACGCCTAAGTTCGCTAAGAAATGCTTCGCATTTAATATTTCTTTCAATACGATAAGTTACATAACGCATCTTCTCACTGACACGTACAGGCGCGAGCAAAAGTATACGGACTACGCGAGCGCGTGCCAAATTGTCTTTCCGCTCCACCCAGCGGAACGCCGCCTAACGGCCACCGGAGAGCTCCACCGGAAATTAGTCTACTCGCTACCCGCTAGCATGTAAATTTTCCAGCGCCGTACGCCACATTGTTAGTTTGCTGTTTCCACGCACAGCGCTCGTCGGTGGTAAGAACGCCACATATTTGCCTTGATAGCGATATCAAAGCCTTCACGGCCTGCATCGACCGGTGTGCCGCTGAAGAGATATCACTTCCGCGAAGCGCTATCGTGATATGAACCCGTAGATTCGGATACCGAAAAGTGCTTAGTGTTAGAAAGAGAAAGGTGGAAAATACTTGTTCACGGTTGGAAAAACTGACAGGCCCTAGATTTAAGGAGGGATGCTTCTTGCACGTAGCGCTGCTGTCGATCGCAGCTGACGTGACGGAAGTGTCGCGAAGACCCTGCGAGCCACGCGATGCCGTGGTCTGTATACTTTTGCTCACGCCTGTACGTTGTCCAAAAGCTTGAAGAAACAGGTTGGGGCAGTTGCATTCTTTTGGACACGTTAGCCACCCGGTGCATTCCTGAAAATACAGTTATTTTATTAGTACATTGGCTGAGAATGTCCGTGGATATTTTGGTATTCCCCTGGCAGGTTTTCTCCTTATTTCTCGTTTTATCTGAGAGGAATGCGTGGCTGCTAGCAGAACAACACAATAAGGCAGCGTCGGGTTGTACAAGGAATGCTGGTCAGGCGCCTTGACCTTCCAAGTTGGAGAGAAAGTTATGCGAATATTGCGGAGCACTCGCCTCGTTTGGTAGTAAATAGGCTTCTATTTGCCTTGCGCTTTTCAGAAATCTTCAGTCGAAAGGCCTTTTCTATCAGACAGCTATTTCTATCCTAAAGGCATAATACACTGCTCGTTTAACGCGTTTCCTGCTACCTGTCGGGGCTTTCAGTCTATGCGTAAGAGTACGGTGAGGAAAGCTTTCAAGGAATTGTTAAATGATCTCCGGTGCTTTCGTCGCTCATTTCGTCTGTGCTCTTATTTCGAATGCGACTATCTTAAGAATGAGTAAGCATGTTTGTCTCGAAGAGATTCGGCACGTGCATTTGAAAGGGTGCGTAAGATTTCCTGTGCCAGTATTTTGGTAGTATTTCGTTATCATATACTATATATATTGGGCGAACAAAAGAACGTTTGCACTGTATTGTCTTACTTTCGATCAAAGCATGACGTCATGATACCTGTTGGTTTTTATTGCTCTTTTCCACAGGAATAATAGTAGTAATAATATTAATAAGATTATTTCTCATAGAGCCTGCCGCTTAGTCTTACATGCGTTTTATTACAGCATTTTATACACGTGCCTTGTCTTAGTATTCCCCACAGGCATCGCTTAGCTGCTAAGCATGTACCAGCCTGTGTAACAGGAATACTAACAATGGTTGTGCTATGTAAAAAGAAACACCTAATTTTAGCTTAGGCAATAAAACCGGCATAACAAATAGCGGCTGATAGTCAGACAACAATCTTTCATTTCTCGTCCTTTCGCGCACATCTCAACAAATTTCCCTTCGTCTAAATACGTGGCGATCTGTAACATTTTGTACTTACATGTCTCCAACAGTCTTGCTTGTGCGATCGTGCTTCCACTGATATATTAGGAGTCACGTTCAACGGCTTGCAATCACACCTGTAAATACGAATAACTAATGAAAAGTATTCAGACAGTTTAACTGACGTTGATTGAGAAATAACGCATAAACAGCTGAGCTGGGGCATCGGCCACAAGCTGACTGTCCCTATGATGTCATGCTATCGTTATCATTATGACTGGCATGCAGCAGTGGGCTGGGGGCCAGGACGTTGTCAATGAGGAGCTCGTACAGCCACATACAATTACTGTCCCGTCCTGTGCTGCGAGTTGCAGATCATTCAAGCAGAACTGAGGCGATGTCCCTGATGAGCGAAGTTTTGGCTATGCGGCAATTGCTTTTCATGTGTCCACTGCCTTATAGGCTACAGTCTCTGCTGCGGTTGCTACACTAAACGATATTTGCTGTGCAATTAGCATGGAACTCCTGTTGAACATGATTGGAGCAGGCCTGACTGAGATCTTAGCTACGGTGTTAAATAGCCTCTTTCGTTTTTTAGTTTCCCCTGCCTCAAGCTCCAGCAATAAACGCGTGTGTTAGGTAACTGAACCACGCAACGAGAAGCTCATGGACGGTGCGGCACATAACCGCACTCTGACCTACTCTCCACCATCTGCTGCTACGGCGGGACTCAAAACTGCGTCCTGTAAGCTATGATCCCTACTTTTACTTGAAAGGCAAAAGGTAATTCTTTGTCTCGGACGGCGACATTGTTCTGCCAATAATGTATGGTATTTATAAACTCGAGTCACCCCACTTCGGTAAAGGTTCAAACATCTAACGCTACAAACTTTTTTTATTTTAAAAAGCTACGATACGCTGCTGTCCCGCTTGCTGTCAATATTTGTCATTAGAAAGCAACGATGACGCTATCGATCGCCTCAGGACGTATTTCTTGCAGTGCATTATATTCTATCATTATATCTATCTGCCGTATCCACATCTGTTAACACCGATCCTGTTAATACAAGATATCTTATTAGTGATGACATTTCCCCTAAATATTGGGCTAGTGGGTATTGTACTAAAGTAACTTCTTTGATGCTCCATTGAAAATGAGAAGCTAGAAAAAGAAGAATAAGATAACCATAAGGCAGGTACAATTATTGGGGCAAAACGCGTATTTGCGTCTACATCTAAAACATACCGAATGTGAGAGAGTTAATTAGGAGTTTCAGGCATGCGAAATTTTTCATATCGTGACGCTTTCCTTACATAGCTGAGCAGCATTTATATGCGCGAGCACGTTTTTAAATGTTGCACCGGCGAGTTGATACGTTGACAAAAGTTAACTCTTGCTTCGCATAAATTACATTTGTTATGTTTAATGCTCTACTGCTTTCATAACATTAAGTAGTAATTAGACACAATCTCATACGCAGGCTACGATAACAAATATGAGCATAAGTTAGAGCATTTACATTATTGCACAAACGGAGCACCAAATGAGACACACGATGAGATGTATTGGCGTCGTCATTCTGTCAGTAGTTGCTGAAAATAGAAATGTTTTGTTTGCTCAATAGGATACCGTTATTATGGTATTCTCCCTATTGTTACACGCAGATTATTATCTCTTCTTAGGCACATATACTTATCTTGAGAGGCGCGTAAATTAAAGCCGCCACAGTTTCCTCTTACTGAGCTATGACAGAGATATACGTGTAATATATTAGGAACCGTGGCTTCTCGGAAGTTAGTGAATGCGGAACACATGGTTCGCAGCCTAGTTTTTCGCTCTTTAGGTATTATGACTCTGTAACAACACGGTTGTAAGAGAGCGCACTTATTCAGTCTGTGGAGGTACAAGATATTTACAAGAGAAGCACAAGGAGAATTTGTAAAAAGCAAAGATGAAACGTAGCCACTACAGAACCAATTATAATGCTATATTTTCGGCGTTAGAAGTGCCACGATACAATGAAATCCTTTAAGGCAGCGCGACGACGAAGCGACGCGGGGCACGAACCAATCCTTCTCCGCACCTCCAACAAAACAAAGCACTCCAACGCAATGCGCTCTAAGAATCTCGCAAGGAAGTTCTAAGAATTGTACTGTTTACCACGTGGCGCAGCCACCTTGCTTCCCACATTCACCACCGCCGTCTAGATGGAGAGGTGGGTTATGAAATAACTGTGACATAACGATCGCTTTGGCAACCTTTCCGCGGGACGCAAACACGGAAATCGCCGTGAAAGGACGGTAACGGAACAGCAGTATGAGAAATGGCGCTACTTCTGGGAAAGAAAGGATGCGAAGCGGTGAGGAAATCAAAATGGGGATGCTATGAGATATAGGGGTCATGGCATAGACCGAGCACTATAGGAGCAACGCCAACCAAGGGGCGTCTGGATTTTACGAAGTTCCCTTTCTAGAGAATACCTAGCAGCTACACCGAGGACTGCTGGCTGAAGAAGCAGCATGGGTCAATAGAAATGTACTTGTAGTCTTCATCCTCATTATGGACTGCATATCTTTCTGTATTTATTGATGGTTGGTTGTCACCTGTCCGGATCTTGGAGACACCCGAGGCAATCACCGGGAAAGATTCGAAGAACCGACGTATCAGTTCCTCGAAAATGACCGCAAGAAAGCTAGGACAATTCTTTTACTAGCTCTCCTGGGTGTACCAGCAAACGGCCACCAGTGGCTCAAAGACCGGGTCACATCCAAGAGTGATCAATACAAAATATTATATTGTCATCGGCGATGCCATTGGTATTGATGACATTGGTATTGATGTCGTTGGGAATTATATTGTCATTGGTGATGCAATTGCACAAACGTCCACAAACACGGCTCTTCATAATGCTAATAGAGACGGGTTACAACATAACACGGAACCAACCAACGCCGAATACACAAGCTCATCCGTTATAAGAGAGAATAAAACGCGGCGTCCTAGTCACCAGGGCCACTCGAAGTGCCTCGTAAACACAAGCCTTGCTGGTAGATCTCGGCTTTCGGACCGCAGAGCAGGGTCGTTCAACTTCTTTCTTCCTTTACTGTTTAACATGGTGACTGACTAACGACTTAAAGTGCTACCCGCTCTTATTCCAAGTCTCCTTAAATAGGTTTCGGTGATTCTCCTGCAAGTTTCGGTATGGGTCACCCATTCTTATCATGCGAAATGCTGAGGGAAAGCTATGGATTGAACTGGTAGCTTATACGGAGAGCTGTGGCCGCTAAGACGCCTCCTTCTCATCCACATGTCGCGGTTAGTATCTGCGCGTACTTTTCACTTCATCCTTCTCTCCCCTTCTTTATCGCAAGCTCGCCCGTTCCATTCTGAAATCCTCGAAAAACACCAGAATCGCCCCGCGTACGCTTCAGCCAAACGTTACGTGAGTTGGGCTCGTGGAGGTTTGCGCGGCGTGCGCTCTTTTTCTTCACAGGGTTCGCTTCGGCGCGGCGTTTCTAACACGATGCCGTGCTCCTCGACGAGGTGGCCACTATTTAGTCACATCGATAAATAGTTTATACTGCTATTATTAGCTCCATTTGTATTCGATTGTGTTGGAAGAATCCAAATTGTGAACGTTTCTGTAAAGCAAGGCTGAAGAGTATGTCGAAGGAAAAGTGTCTTCAGCAACTCTGCCGTACAGAAACCATGGCGGTCACTCAGCCATGGCGGTCACTCAGGGTGCGCTGGAGCCTAGACTGCAGCCGTTCGTGCTGCAAAGTTTGTGCTGGTCGTGTCACTAAAAAGATCACAGAGCACTTTAAATAAGTGTGCATTGTCTGACGCTCACTTGTGCATTTTCTTTTTTTTTGGGGGGGGGGGGAGGGGTTCAGTACAGTGTAAGAACCCACTGTTGTAAAGGTAGGCCGATCTGGTCACAGAAAATAAGTAGTTGTGATGAATTTTGGGGTATTCAATATAATAAGCTTTTTAGAACAATGAACAATTTGTTCCTGCCCCTGAAATTTGTTATACCAAGATATATACCAAGGTTATGTATAACGAAATGAAAATTCTTGCGACACGCATGTAGTAGCGAAAGGTGCAATAAGTGGAGATGTGTGCTGCATGCACCGCTCTTTGCGCGTTTTCTTTATAGAGGCTCTTCTATTCTTTTATTGAGGCTTGAGAATGCCTGAAATCAGTTCGATAAACTGCATACATTCACGAATTACACAGTAGAGCACGCGCAGGAGCAACCGACTTGGACCACGTTTGCTGTGCAACTGCATGTTTTCTTCTCGAGCAAACTGCGGATGGCAAGCCGCAGGGAAGCGATGGGAAAGAGACACTCACTAACTAGGTTTACAAAAAAAAAATGCCGCCCGCATCTTCCCACGCGGGGAACTCGAGTAAATGCGTCGCAGAGTGGTGGGGGTACAGCGTGAATGTTGCGTAATTGGGTATGGTTTGGATTTGCTTCATTGTTATTTCGTCTTTATTATTCTTATTTATTGAGTGAAGGAGAAGCGAAGGCAAGGAGTGTAAAGTTAAAGTGTGTCTTTATTGCTTGGTGCCGTCGTTGTATTGGACGGCACCAAGGTGGGTGCCTGCGTCCACGAGCAGCGTCCGGAGCTGCGTCTCGTTCACGACGTTTGCACACCGCTTCTCGCTCACGTACCTGGGGTCTCAAAGCTCGCTGCTCACGTTTCGCCGCTGCTTCTCGTGCACGAAGTTTGGAATCCGCAGCTCGGCGCTGCCGTTTCGCAGAAGCGTCGCGCTGCCCGAGTGATGGATTGAATTCCGAACGCGCGCTCCGCCGCTTATATACACACCGCCCGCATTCGAGGGAGAGGAGTACGGGGGAGAAGTCCGCACCCCCACTGCGCATGCTCGGCTTGCTGAACGCCCGGTTGGCCGGCACGAGACGAGCCGAGCATGCGCAGTGGGGGTGTCGACGGCGCCGCCGGCCGCCGAAGCGCGACATCGTGCGACTAAGAAATGCTCCGAGTTTTAAAATTCACAACATATCCACGGAGTGAATGATGATGAGTGGGCGAAGCTCCGGACGTTGATCGTTGATCGTGCCGAGTTCCGGATTAATTTAGTTAACACGCACGCTACGAATCCTTATGGTTCAACTACGCACAAGTGAAATCCCCCACCGGCACTTCATTGCAAGTCAAGATCCAGTGCCTATATATATATATATATATATATATATATATATATATATATATATATGGGTGGCTGGTGAACGGTTCTCCAGCGTGAGAAGTCGGTATTTTTCAATCAAGAAACTCGCTAGACGGCGCTGCCTGCGTCAAGCTTGCCTCTTGCGGGTGAGGACGCGTTCTCCTTCTTTGCGAGCTGGTAGCGCGTTCATCGAAGAAAGATGATGATGATGATTGTGATTCGGTTAGGAAAGGACGCCAATTTCTGCAGCCCATGGAGGGAGCACGGCTAAGCGTCCGCGGGGGTGGGGGAATGGGAGTGAAAGAGATAGAGAGAAAGGCCGTAGTGGAGGGCTCCGGAAATTTAGACCCCCTGGGGTTCTTTAACGTGCACTGACAGCGCACAGTACACGGGCCTCTGGCATTTTCGCCTCCATCGAAAATGTGACCGCCGCGGCCGGGATCGAACCCGCGTATTTTGGGTGGCAGCCGAGCGTTTCCATAGTCAACGAGCGCCTTTCGCTCTCTCTGTCTCTCTCTCTCTCACAAGACAGCAGATGGAGGAGTGAGAGAGCTCGTGCGCCGGGAGCCACGCGCTGACGGCGCGCCTCCCACACGCGCCCTCCTAGTAGCGCGTTCCTAGTAGGTAATACACTACTACAACGGACGGACAGACCCAAACCTTAAGGAGCTTCGCCCCTAAACGGCATGACGGGATACGCACGGTGCTAGTTTTTCTGCTGCGCGCGTTCGGCTGTGGCAGGTGCCACTACCATAGGTTCAGGAAGTTCGCCTGGTCTCCCGAACTATCTCCCTTCTAATCCACAAAAGATTTGAGTGTTGCTTAGACTTCTTATCAATCTGAGTTTGTTCCGAGATCCTCGGCTCATGCATAAAAGAATTATTGTTTAATATAATATTCTGTCGCTTTTGTCAACTAGATCCTCGGCGCTGTTTGCTTATTTGCTACTTCAGATGTTTAAGATCTGTAAGCCTTTGGCACAGTGGAAAAATTGCCTGAAGTCCCCCACATTACTATGGCTTTCTACGTACATTTCGATACTTCTCACCCCACCTTGGAACATGGCATATGCTAGGCAGTCCACTTGTCTTTTGAATACGCTTGGGATCGGTATCCTTAAGGAAAGCGGTGAAGTAGTCGAACGCAGCATCTACGCCTAAAGAAAACTCATTTGCTCACTTCAGCGGGTGGAAAGTGATTAACCCTTCAGGCGCTGGCTACACATTGCTTCCGCAACTTATTTTCGGCTGTTCCACGGAAAACTGTCGCGAAAGCGCATCAAAGCGAAGCTTTCGATGAATCGAGTCGCCTACCTATAGAGTGTGAGGTAAGTTTGCTACAATGCTTGGTGCATTCCTACAGGTAATTATTTTCTGAAGGCATTACCACATCTGATGAGTTGGTGGACGTGGTACCTTATGGGAGTAATGTTCAAATATAAATTGGCACTACGGGTATGAGGCACACGTAAGTGCGGTATCCTTAATGCTGACGCACATGAAGAATATATCACACTGGTGATGTAAAGCTCAATTATTCATGTCGTCACACACGGGTACTTTACAATCCCAATTTTCGTGTATACCGGGTGAACCAGACGAACAAGGGAGCACCGAGACGTAGGCGGCTGGACAGACGGACGGACAAACAGGCTCAAACTGACCTAAAATCACCAAGAAATACTTTGCATTTAGTACGTCACTGTGAAAACTACCGTCGAGATGGCACACAGTCCACGAGCCATAAATATTGTCTTCTATTTTAGAATGATGTGATACATCCACTAGATTTGCTGCACTGTAGTTCCTATGGGAGCCAAAAAATACCGCTTAGCGCTCTTATACCCCTACTTAATTTACGCATTAAAAAGCTGAAGATGTCCGGGGAGATGTACATGGAAAAGTAAGACGAGACATTCGTGGCCCTGGCGTTTTCCAGGCTCTAGAACACGCCTTCTTTTTCTGCAGTGTACACAAGGTATTCCGTTAAGGTTTGCTTTCTATTGCAAACGGAGGCGCCTATTCATTTTCAGCAGGCATTCGCTGAATTCGTTGATAATTGCGGCTGCCTCCCAAACACACCTTGGAAGTACAATGGTGAACATACAAAATTCGCAAAATACGGAACAGAACTCACTTCATTATGGCCAAGTTGTTGCACTCCGTCTACGGCCCGTCTAATAAGTAATATTCTCTCTTTGCGATTCCGACTGCATGTGCGCGTCTTCCATTCATACGAGCGGGTTAAGCTGCGCTACATTGGTTTAAATGTGGGCGATCAATTCTGCGTAGTTATGTGTCGTGATCCGTTAATTATATTGCATAATGACGCTGTAGAGTCGAGCTGCACAGAGAACTAGTCCTCTCAATAAGTGACACAACCAATGTCTTCAGCAAATCGCCTCCTAGCTGCATTCTTTTCGCAGTACTTCCACTATTCCTGTAGGTTCTTCCTCTGGCAATGGTGGGAGATAAATGCGGCGCAAATTATGACGGCAAGACGAATTTCTGGTGTCACGAGCCTTATTCTTCTTCAGCAACTCGGCTTACCCATTAGCTAAGAGCTCTTGCAGCCTGACATACATGTCAGAACCCGTGGTGCTATTATGTGGCACACCTCGGCGTTGAGTGCTCCAGGGTAATTTTCACCGGCTGTGTTTCTTTTACGCATACGTCAACCCAAGTGCACACATGTGTTTTACATTTCTCCCGGTCGAAATGCTTCCACCGCGACGAGTATTTGATACAATGACTTCGATGTCAGCAAATGAACACCTGGGTTGATTAGCTACCACAGTGGTTCAAGCGCAAGCACCTTATTTTATGATTACCGTATGCCTCTCATTTCTACCGTCCGTGCTATAAAAAACTCCAAAGCATGATGATTTCTTGAGAAGCATTTATTTTTCAGTGTGTTAAGGTGCATTTCATCGCTTCTCACTGACACGTTCGACGTCCAAAAGCTTGGAGTACGAGGTTGGGGCAGCTACATGCTCCTGGACATGTATACCATCCTGTGCAGTCCTGAAAATTGAGGGTTATTTCGTTAATCCAATAACTGTGAATGGCCGCGGATATCGCGATATATTGTTGGCAGGTTGGCTGTATATTGCGCATTCTATCTGAGAGGAATAATTACTTCTACCATAATGAGAAAATAAGTTAGCGTCGGGTTGTTTACGCATGGGCATCCATATTACAGGGAATGCATCAGGTGTATTGACCTTCCTAATTGAAGATACAGTCCTAAGAGAATCGTAAAGCACCCCTCACGTTTGGTAGTAAATCAGCTTTCTACGCGCGTTGCGCTTCCAAGAAATATTCAATCGAAATGGCTTTTCAGAGAGTGCTTTCATAACAGAATTTCTCTTCTTTAGGCCTAAAATAGTGTTCCGTTTAACCGATGAACAAATCGCAAAATCGCAATCGCAATCGTAACCGCAAATCGCAATCGGCAAAGAGAGCCTTAGCTCAGCGGAAGATGTAATACGTCAGTGCCGCAACTTCGAGGCCCTCAAACTGCGCCGCATAACACCAAAGTTTGGCAGGCTGGCAAATGTAACGACTGTTGCTAGCGACTGTTGCTAGGACGACACGTCGTCGGCCGATTTCGCGAATACCATAAGACAGATTGTTAGAGAGGAGTTAAGTCGCTGCACGGAATTGAACAACAACTTCCGTGATGCCCAACAGTCGCACTTTCCGTTACCAGCTCCTCGAGATCTGTCTATTACTGCGACAACTGTCGGAGGGCGGCACTCGCGAAGGCCTGTATGGAGGCAACACAACTACCACCTAGATGAGGATAACGATCGTGCTGCAGGGTATCCCCGTCGAGCAGCCTACTTGGAGCCACGGACATACCCGGCCTACCCGAACGTGAGCCGCGAGCCTCCGGTGTGTTACACCTGCGGTATCACGGGGCATATCTCTAGATTCTGTCCCCACTGTCGCCGGTCGCCGCGATGGTACGAACCCCAACCACAACCAACGTCCTATGGAACCGAACGTCGCAATTATGACCGCTCTTGGCCTCCCTGCTCATTTTCTCCACCGGTGAGTTTCCGCAACAATACTTCACGACAGAATCCGCACAGCGATTTCTCCATCTCCAACCGCAGTGTGACTCCCGCCTTCACGCCAAGGTCGGTCTCCTTCGCCGAGGCCGCGTTCATTCTCACTACCAACTTCGGGAAACTAGGCTGCGCGACCGACGGGGATGAGGGATCGCCAAGGTAGATAGCCACGGAGATGGTGCATTGACGCAATTCACTTCGTCGTCCTCTTCTTCATCTACCATCCCCTCTTCTGACCATTACACTGCTATTTAGAACAGGGAATGTCGCAGGAGCCAACGTTTCCACAAGCGGACTTGTCTTCGTCAGGGCGGCGTGAGTTGACGCCCTGACGAAGACAAGAAGATTAGGCTTTTGCTGATTTCCACAGCAAGAATAATAATAATTGTAATAGAACCTGCGGTTTAGTCAATCACGCGTTTTTCTTGAACTGCCTTGTCTTAGTACTTCCTGGAGTTATTGCTTGGGAGAAAGCGTGTAGCAACCGGTGTAAAAGGAATGCTAACGAGGGTCATGCTACGTAATGACAATTAGAGTAGTTTGGGTAGGGTAAGGACGCTATTTTCTGCAGCCCATGCCGGTAGCACGGCTAAGCGTCAGTGGGGGTAGGGGAAAGGGAGAGAAAGATATAGGGAGAAAAGCCGTAGTGTGGCGCTCCGGAGATTTCGACCACCTGGAGTTTTTTAACTTGCACTGACAACGCGCAGTACGCGGGCCTCTGGCATTTTCGCCTCCATCGAAAATGCGACCGCCGAGGCGGGGATAGGACCGCGTTTTTCGAGTGTCAGCCGGTATCATAACCATGCATTACACACCTTAAACGTTGTGAGCGCTATACATCTGCTTCATCCTCTCATCTGTACATACTCATCATCACGCCTTAGAACCACCGTTATGGGGCTTTGGCTAGACAGAATAAACAAGACACTTAGGGCCTAGACGTTGTATCGCAAGTGGTCGAGAGTGCTGCCCGGTCCTTCTGTCCTCTCAGTCTGCCGGTCTTTTCCCCAGCTCCAGCTAAACCACCTCCCTGGAGCTCAGATCGGGTCGCCGTTTAAACCAAGAGCCCTCAGCCATGTCGCAAGACCAACAGCCCAACGCGGCAGCCCCCGCAGCACCCCCGGCGGCTATCGCACCTTGGACGGTCACTGCCCCTCAAAAAGACCCGCCTATCTGCACTGGACTTCGCGGAGAAGACGTTGAGGATTGGCTGGAGCAGTACGACCGTGTGAGTGCGATCAACCACTGAAATGATCCTTCTAAGCTTAACCACGTCGCTTTCTATCTGACGGACGTCGCAAAAACTTGGTTCTACAACCATGAGATCGATTTCACGAATTGAAACTCATTTACACGCCAACTTCGACAGATTTTTGCGAACCCTTCCGTACGCTCAGACATCGCAAAGAAGAAGCTTGCAGAGCGTGTTCAGCAGCCAGGCGAGTCCTATACGTCTTACATAGAAGACGTCCTCGCACTTTGCCGCCGCGTTAACAGCACAATGGCAGAGAACGACCGTGTGCGCCACCTCCTCAAGGGCATTGGGCCTGTGGCATTCAATGCACTCGTTGTGCAGAACCCTACGACCGTTGCTGATATCATCAATACGTGCCAGCGCCTGGATGAAATTCAGACAATACGCTTGCAACCTGGCATATGTGAACACACAACAGCAAACGACAACGAATTACGCGCGCTGATCCGCTCTATTATTCGAGAGGAACTGCACGCACAAGGTTCGCCATGCCTTAATGAGGCGAGGCCAACAGCGCAAGCGTCCTTGTGTACCTTGTAGGGGCCATAGCATCATAGTGCCGTGGTATGGGAGGACACTTCAACAAACGACGGAGCTTTGCGAACACGTCGCCGCAATCTGTCGATGGACCGGTTATTTACGAGGAGCTTCGTTAGCGGCGATATGATGGTGTGGAATGTCCGAAAGGGGGGCACAATCCTCAGAATTATTATAGCTTAGGCAATGGGAGCAGCTTAACAAATGACGACTCAGAGTCAGACGGTCATCTTCAATTTGTCGTCGTCCTTTTGCGCACGTGTCAACAATCTTTCCCTTCGTCTAAATGCGCGCCGATCCATATTAACTTTTTGTACTCACATATCTCCAACAGTCTTTCTTGTACGATCGTGCTTCTGCTGATATATTAGGAGTCACGCTGAACGGCTTGCAATCACACCTGAAAATGCGAAGGACTGATGAGAAAACTTGAAAAAGCTTCAGTGAAATTCGTTGACAAATATTGCTGATAGAGCTAAGCTGGGGGATCAGTCACAAGCAGACTGTCGCTATCATGTAATACTATCCTTATCATTGTGGCAGGCATGTGCCATTGGCCTGCGGAGAAGGACGGTGTCTGAGAGGGAACTCGTACAGATACATTCAATATCTGCCCCGGCCTATGTTGTGAGTTTCAGATCGTTCAAGTAATAGACACAGTGTTGCTCCATAACTGAAGGGAGTATCACTGAGAATAGAGCGAAGTGGTGGCTATAAAGCCGTTGCTTCTGAGTTTCCTGTTTTGGGGCGACAGTCTTTGCTGATTTTGCGAACATTAATTGGTATTAGCTATTGCAATTATCACGGAAGTGCAGTTCAACAAGTTTGGAGAAGGCTTGACCGAGATGTTATCTACCATGTTAAATAGTCTCTTTCATTCTTTACCTGTCCCTGCCTCGAGTTCCAGTAACAAACGCGTGCCGTAGATATGTGAACCCCACAACCATAAGCAGATGAACGGTGTGGCAGATAACCCAACTCTGACCTGCTCTCCACGAGCTGCTATCGCGGGCCGCAATGATTTTTTGTTGATATGGGGATGCGAACACAACAGTGCTCATTATTTGCGACACCTAGTCATGTGTGTCAAACATCAAGAAGTGCTTATAACCAGACGCACGATGCGATGTGGTCTGCCGTAAGTTAAACTGTACTCAGTTCAACATCATGCGCTTCAAAGTTCTGCAGTGGATTTGCTGTTCAGTTTTCTCCGGTTGCATAGAATTTCTTTATAAAGTACAGAAAATTGCCCCTCATATTACTTACGGCGAAAGTCGAGGTTTTCTGCGCAAGAAAAACTTACTAATAACAATTTTCGAACATTTCGATTGTGTCGCCCTGGAAGAGGTGGCCATTCTTAGTTTAGGAAGAGGTGGCGGTTTCGTAGTGTCATCGAAACTCTTCCATAAGGTTTCTACTGGTTCTGAACACGTACGTTCTCTAAAATTTGGGGTTAAATTTTCTATCACCTAGATCCCCTTCGTTCGCAATGATCAACACATAGTTTAACAAGACTTGATACTGGGCTAGATGGTGCAAGTTCATTGTCATGGTAATATAGGCGCAGGAACAACATTCACATTGACACGAGGAGAGCGCTTTTCCTGTCTCCTCGTGTCAATGTGAATGTTGTTCCTGCGCCTATATTACGGTGACAATGATCAATACATACTTTACAAAAGGAATGAGGTATCCAAATGGCCTTGGTTATGTGACCCGCACTTTTTTGCTCTACAGAAATACTAGTGGCAGGAGGCTTCAAGACGCACCATACTTGACGAATAAAAAATACATTCGTGGCAAGAAACTGGGGGATTTGTTCCGGGGTACTAACTTTCATTGCCACAATTAAAGCCCAATCACTTTTTTGCGAGGGTGTTTCCCATCAGCATCAGACATTACCTTTTCTTTTCCTTAACTGGCTGCCTTAGCTTTCGAAATATTTGACAAGAGGACAAGTAGTGGTCACGCTTCCGTTACCTTTGATATCATGCTCACGCATGAGGCTTGAATTGCGCGGAAACGATATCTTATTAAGTCGAAATCAAATTAAAACTTTATCAAGGAAGCGCTAACATCACCTAATACAGGTGATAACTAGTCAAGAGCTAAGTCAGCCATGTTATGTTTGACGTTTATAAACACCCAGAAGCGTCTTATGTTAAGGCTGGAGGTACACCGCACAAACTACACTCCTGGAATGATGCGTTTACACTTAATGACAGGCGCGGAATGCAGCCTGGAAACGCCTCGAACATGATTACGCTACTGAGATTCGTCTTAACTATAAATGTTGCGAAGCAGTATTCAAGCGCAATGTGGCGCTGCTACAGAAAAACACAAGAACAGCTTCCAGTCTTCTTTGTCACAGCCTAAGAGAACATCAGTTTCCCTTAGATTTATTTGCAACAAAAATCACCACAACACACATATTGCGGTTCAGTAGTACCATAGCAATTTCAATTTCAATTTAAAATTTATTTTAGACAACTAAAATACATAGTCTCCTAGGGGATCGGCGTAAGGGCAAAGAAAGCCTGACAGACCACCGATCACCCGCGTACGCACATAATTAACCACTCTTACATGACATAACAAATATAAACAAAAGAAATAATGTGAACTTATACATTGGGATTGTTTCCAGAAATCAAGCCAATAAATTAAAAAAAGATATGCATAGTTATGATTGAGATAAGAAAGAAAGGAAAAAGAAATAAGGAGAACGGCATTATACACAATATCTCGGAGGAAAAGAAGCAGGCGTGTGCAGCATACGCAGCATGCGCAGCTGGTGCAGCATACCTACGATAGGAAGAACAATCAGAAGTGATCTGAAAATATGTTCGCATTTTTAGAAGAAATGCGTGTATCGCCCAGCCATGGTACTCTAGTGGATATGGGGCTCGGCTGCAGATCCGAAGGTCGCGGGATCGAATCCTTGCCACGGCGGCTGCACTTCGATGGAGCCGAAATGGTGAGGCCCGTGTGCTGTGCGATGTCAGTGCGCGTTAAAGAGCCCCAGGAGGTCGAAATTTCCGGAGCCCTCCACTACGGCGTCTCTCATAATCAGAGCTGGTTTTGGGACGTTAAACCCCGCATAACAGCAAAGGAGTGTATCTCCTTTTCGAAGGCATGATTGGAGGAGCTTTCTTCAATTAATGTCATCACGATTCCCCATTTGCCTGAATAAATAGCGGATTCTTTAGAAAATATGGCTAAGGGACTGCATTAGCGGATTTCTTCATGTCAGCGAAGTATAAATATTCAGCATGCCATTATTTGGAGATGGCCATGACAGAACTCACGTACTTCATGCTAACTACTCAGAAAGCAGCTCCTAGTCCCGACTGTGATAATATTACCAAGCTTAAATTATTGCTCGAAACCTATCCCAATGAGCTGTTCAATATAGTTGACGGCTCCCTACCGAACACACATACATTGACAATTCCCGAAAAGTTGTGCTAATACCTAAAAATCATTCCGCGTTATGATCTGGATAACCTTGGGACGATCTCACCTGCATTTAATGTGGCAATTATATTTGGAAAAAAATACTCGTTCGACTCAGCGGGTTTACTGCTCGCCAGGAAGTCCTCCGCACAAGACAATTAGGATTCACGCAAGATTGCTCGATATGGTCGGCTCACATAGATTTGGAAAGTGGAAATCGGCCTGTAAGACTATCGGGGGAGATTTCACTTTAGTAGCGTTGGACGTAACGAAAGCCTATGATATTGAGGAATAGGGAATCGTAATATCTGTATTAGGTCAGCTGTAAAGTTCGCAGCCACAATGAATTGTGGGCTCAGGAATTTCTATCTGTACGAAGGTTTTAGGAAGGCGTTACATCTGCTTCACAAAAACAAAAAGGAGGTCTGTCGTCGGAATCACTTCATTCATCTCTACTATTTAACGTCTTATCTTTGTCGCCAATTTCTCAAAATTCGTATTTCTACATATACGCTGACATAATTCTCTTTTTTTCTGGTCGTTCCAAGATAATAATAAATATAAATGTTTTGCCAACGGCCTGAGCTTGAGGCATGGACTGACGTACTATCTTTCGTCCTTAACATAATTAGGTGTATCTTACTCGTGTTGCCATTGTAAAATCTAGTTCATGTTTCTCTTCATAATAAAAATTAACTTATACAAGTGTCACCACTGAAGTATCTAGGTATGATATATGACGGTAATCTGAATAGGCAAGAGCAAATCTAAGTACATATATGTAAACGAGAGGGGGTTTCTTAAGGCTGTTCCGAGGTTTTAGTATTAAGTACAGGCATGTGCAGAGTGATGCTCCTCTGTGCATGCGCAGAGTTGCGCTGTTGTGTGTTACGTTACGTGTGCCCCATCTTGAAATTCGATAGCGTTCTGTTTCCAGGAAGTGCGTCCTGTAAGCTACGATCCCTACTTTTACTTGAAAGGCAAGTGCTATGTCTTTGTCACGGACGGCGAAATTGTGCTGCCAATAATGTATGGTATTTATAAACTCGATTCACTCCACTTGGGTAAATGTTCAAACATCTAACGCTACAAACTTTTCATTGAGCTACAAAACGCCACTATCCCGCTGGCATTCAATATTTATCATTAGAAAGCACCGGTTACGCATCGATGGCCTCAGGTCATATTTTTTTGCAGTGCATTATATTATATCATTATATCGCTCTGCCGGATCCACATCTGATAACACCGATCCTGTTAATACAAGATATCTTGTTAGTGTTGACATTTTCCCTAAATATTGTGTTTGTGGGTAGTATACTAGAGTAACTACTTCGATGCTACATTGAAAATAAGAATCTTGAAGAAGCAGATTAAGATAATCATAAGGCAGGTAAAATTTATCGGTCAAATCACATGTTTTCGTCTACATCTAAAACATACCTAATGTGATAGAGTTAATCAGGAGTTTGGAGTATACGAAAATTTTTATTTCGTGACGCTTTCATTACGTACCTGAGCAGCATTTATATGCGCAAGCACGTTTTTTAAATATTGCACCGGCGATTTGATACGTTGACGAAAGTTAACTCCTGCTTCGCACAAATTACATGTGTTATGTTTAATGCTCTACTGCTTTCATAACAATGAGTAGTGGTGCGTATTCATAATTAGACACAATCTCATACGCAGGCTACGATAACAGATATGAGCATAAGTTAGAGCACTTACATTATTGCACAAACGGAGCACCAAATGAGACACACGATGACACGTCTTGGCGCCATCATTCTGTCAGTAGTTGCTGAAAATAGAACTGTTTTGTTTGCTCAATTGGGTACAGTTGTTATGGTATTCTACTTATTGTTACACGTAGATGAATGTCTTCTCTTTAGCCACATATACTTGAGAGGCGAGTAAATTAAGGCCACACTATACTCTTAATAAGCTACGACAGAAATATACGTGAAATGTATTATGAACCTTGCCTTCTCGGAAGTTAGCGCATAAGGAACACGCGGTTCACAGCCTAGTTTTTGGCTCCTTAGCTATTATGACTCTGCAACAACACGTTTTTAAGAAGGCGCTCTTCAATCTGTGGACATACAAGTTATTTACAAGAGGTGGAGCACACGAGAAGCTATAAAAGGGTAATGATAATGCTCCATACAGCGACATGCATTAAGTCAGCGAGCCATAAAGCGACGCGGGGTACCAACCAATACTGCACCTCTAAAAAAACAAATCACGTCAACCCCGAAACACGTGCCATGAATCTCGCAAGGAAGTTCGAAGATTTGTACTATTCACCACGTGACGCAATCACCTCGCTTTCCACGTCCATCACCGCCGCCGAGATGGAGTGGTGGCTTATGAAATAACTAAGAAATAACGATCACTTTCGCAGCCCTTCCGCGGGATGCAAACCCGCAAGTCGCCCCGCCACGGTGGTCTAGTGGCTATGGTACTCGGCTGCAGATCCGAGGGTCGCGGGATCGAATCCCGGCCGCGGCGGCTGCATTTCGATGGAGGCGAAATGTTGAGGCCCGTGTGCTGTGCGATGTCAGTGCACGTTAAAGAACCCCAAGTGGTCGAAATTTCCGGAGCCCTCCACTACGGCGTCTCTCATAATCAGAGCTGGTTTTGGGACGTTAAACCCCACATAACAACAACAACAAACTCGCAAGTTGCCGTGAAAGTGCCGTAACGCAAGCAGTAGTGAAAATACGGTGCTGCTTTTGAGAAAGAAAGGATGCCGAGCAGTGATGAAATCAAAATGGGGATGTTTACTGAGGAGTAAGCCCTCTGATATATAGCGGACATGCAATATACCAAGCTCTATAGGAGCAACGCCAACTTAGGAGCGTCTGGTTTTGCCGAAAGTTCCTTTTTGGAGAATACTTAGCAGCCATGGCGAATACGCCTGGCTGAAGAGGAAGCATGGCTCAATAAAACAAACTTGTAGCGTTCATCCTCGTTATGTACTGCATATGCTTCTATATTTATTGATTGACAGCTATCCCTTCTCCCGAGCTTTAAGACCGTAAGAGCAATCGGCGGGAAAGACTCCAAGAACCGATGTATCAGTTCCCGAAATGACCCCACGAAAGCTAGGACAACTAGCTTGCTAGGTCTCCTGGATGCACTAGCAAACTGCCGGCAGTGGCTCAAAGACCGGGTCAGAGCCAAGAGTGATCAATACAAACCAAATATATTCTCAGTGATGAGGCATTTATACAAACGTACACAAACATGGTTCTTCACAATGCAAACATAGAGGGGTTATAACATAACGCCGCACCAACTAACGGCAAATATGCAAGTCCATGCATTACAAAAGAGAATAAAAGAGCCCTATTCAGCAGGGCCATTCAAAGTATATGGTCCACACGATCCTTGCTGGTCTATCTGAACGGTTGAACCGCAGAACAGGGTCCTTCAATTTCTTCATTCCTTCACTGTGTAACGTGGTGACTGAATGACGATTTCACTTGCTAACCGCTGATAATCGCTGTCTCCTTAAATAGGTTTCGACGGTTCTCCTACAAGTCTCGGCATGTGTCACCTAATTTCATCACACGCAAAGCTGAGGGGAAGCTGTGGATTGAACTGATTGATGATGATTGTGGTTCGCTTAGGAAAGAACGCTAATTTCTGCAGCCCATGAAGGGAGCACGGCTAAGCGTCCGTGGGGGTTGGGGAAAGGGAGTGAAAGAGATAGAAAGGGGAGAAAGGCCGTAGTGGAGGGCTCTGGAAATTTAGACCACCTCGGGTTCTTTAACGTGCGCTGACAATGCACTGTACACGGGCATCTGGCATTTTCGCCTCCGTCGAAAACACGACCGCCGCAGTCGGCACCGAACCCGCGTTGTTTTGGTTGGCAGCCGAGTGCTATAACCACTATACCACAGCGGCGGACGATTGAACTGATAGCTTCTACAGACAGCTGTTGCCACGAAGGCCTCTCCTTCTCCTCAACATGTCGCGTTTAGTGCCGGCCCGTACTCCACGCTTCATCCTTCCCTCCCCTGCTTCCTCGTGCGCTGACCAGTTAACTTCTGCAATCCACGAAAAACACCGGAATCGCCCCACGTATGCCTCTGCCAAACGTTTCGAGGCTGGTGGAGGCTGTCGCTACGGGGGCTGTCTTCTTTCTTTCACAGTGTTCGATTCGGCGCGGCCCCTCTAATACGATGCCGTGCTCCTCGATGAAGTGGGC
The DNA here is from genome assembly GCA_013339685.2 of Hyalomma asiaticum. NCBI lineage: Eukaryota > Metazoa > Arthropoda > Arachnida > Ixodida > Ixodidae > Hyalomma > Hyalomma asiaticum. The sequence goes on from CM023488.1 coordinate 61,995,587, forward strand.
ACTATTTAGTGGCATCGCTAAATAGTTCCTCCTGCGATTATGAGTATTTGCTTGTGCTGGAAAAATCCAAATTGTGATTGTTTGTGTAATGCAAGGCTGAAGAACATGTGAAAGAAAAGTGTGTTCTTTGTATCTGCGTTACATGAAGCAATGGCGGTGACTCAGCCTTTGCACCATATCCACGGTACTCTGGAGCCTGGACATGAGCCTTTCGTGCTGAACAATTTGCGCTGCACATCTCATAAAAAATCACAGACTACTTTAAATAATTGTGCGTTGTCTGATGTTCACTTGTGCATTTTTAAGGGAAGGGGTGGGCGTAACGATTTCATCGAACCACAGCTGTAAGGGTAGGACGCTCTGGTCTTTGAAATGTAGAAAGTCTTGATAAATTCCGCAGTTTTCACCGTAATAATCTTTTACAATAACGAACTTTTTTTATCTGCCCTATGAAGACTTGACTATAATTTTGTTGCTTTCGGAATAAATAAACAGGCATTTCTCCATTATTTTCTAAAATCTCACATGAACAGCGCATCAACGTAATAAGTGGACAGCTGGTAGCATTAAAGGGGTCCTTGCACCATTTGCCTACTGCAATTACGAAGGCCTTCTTCCAGGCCACGGAGTGTAGCAAGAACAGAAAGAAGTTTTTTTAATAGCGACGGTGTTATGGACGGGAATCAAAACGACCTACAGCACAAGAGCTATCATTATCATTTGTTCTTGTCTCCAACACTGCGCGTGCAATTCTATGCAGTGCTTCCGGTACAGCATAGGGATGAATATTGCAGTATAGCAAAGCAGTGCGAGGCGTCCGGCCGAAGCCACACGTGCCGCGTCTGCCACTCTCTCACGTTCGACGCGAACGTGTTGACCCTGAGCTCCGTGCGAAACTCAGAAGCGTTCCTGGGTCTCGCGCAGTGCTTTGCGAGCCGTTACAGTTTGACTCGGGCCACTACGAAATCAGGGAGGTCCGGTGACAAACTCTGACCAGCAAAGTGCTCATCAACCTCAATCCTTCGCTAACCATGCACCTTTACTCCAAGCTTCAATTTAGTTTCATTTATTATACCCCTCAGGGTCAAGGGCATAACAAAGGGGGAGTGCAGAATACAAAGAAACGAGAAAAATACAGTTGGCAACATGAATGTTAAATATCCCCTATATACAATATTAACTAAGGCTTCGCGACATTCTTCGTGATTAGTAAAGCCGGTAACTTCAGCGGGAAGGTGGTTCCAGCGTCGCAAGGGTCGCGGCAGGAATTATTGTGCAAAACTGTTCGTGTTGCATGGCAAAATACGGACTTTGTAACGATGGTCTACATAAATTGGGTGAAGGATGAGCTGATCACGCAATGCATGATGATGATACAGCTTGTGGAAAAAAGAAACCCGTAGAACTTTTCTACGCGATGCAAGCGATGACAAGCTAAGGTTGGATTATTCGTGTTAGTTATACTCGCTGTGCGATTGTAGTTATCAAGTTTAAATCGTACAGAGTTATTTGGAACGATTTCGAGATCGCACAGCGAGTATAACTAACACGAAAAATCCAACCTTAGCTTGCCATCGCTTCCATTGCGTAGAAAAGAGCTACGTGTTTCTCTTTTCCACAAGGTAGGCGTCAGTCGGGTCCCAAACCGGGGTCCCGTATTCGAGCTTGGCTCGTAATTATGTTTTATATAAAAAAAAGCTTCAAATTGTTTGGTACATTGGAAAAGTTGCGACGCAGGTAGCCTAGCATGCGATTAGCACTTTTGATCGTGTTCTCGGTGTGAAAAGATCAGTTGAGGTTAGAAGTGATATGAATACCAAGGTATTTCTATGAAGAAACTGGTCTGTTGAGGTTAGAAGTGATATGAATAATAGGTATTTCTATTTTTTTCTATGAGGTTAGAAGTGATATGAATACCAAGGTATTTCTATAAAGAAACTGGGTCTAGCGTATTGTTGTCAAGGTACTATGGTGGCGAGGTGCACGTTTTCTACATACTCGCATGTCTTTGCATTTCTTAGTAATTAGCAGCATTAACCAAACACTGCACCAGTTCGCTACATTAGTAAGGTCTGACTGAAGCATTTCGAAGTGGTTAGTATTGGTAAATTTCCTAAACATGACACAGTCATCAGCGAATAGGTGAATTTGAGAGTTAATGAAATGGGTAAGTTTATTAATATATATTAGGAATAATAGGGGTGCAAGGACTGGGCCCTGTAGCACACCTGAGCACAATTCTATAAAATCGGAGTTAAAGCCATTGGCGCCGACAAATTGTCAGCGGTTCCGAAGAAAATATTCAATCCAGTTAAACAAGTTAGAGTCAATATTCAGTTGCTTTAGTTTGTGAAGTAATAACTTGTGACACACCTTGTCGAATGCTTTCGAGAAGTCTAAGAAGTCCAAGTATTTCTCATCATGATCATGACCAGCCTGTCTACTACCACCGCAGGGCTAAGATCTATGCTATATACACTTCCAGACGCTGAGCTAGCTGCGGCATTGTCGTCACCTTATGATTTATATCTTATTTTCCCACCTTTCTGTTTGGTCTATATGCGAAGGTAAGTATTTAGTGTGTTACATTACAAGAGGGCAACAACATGTCGACTTCTTTCGACACGCTTATGGTAGCTGAAGGTGTGATAAGGGGAGAGCTGCACGCACCGCTGTTTGCGCATTTCTGTTCTAAAGGCTCTTCTATTCCTGTCTTGTGGCTTCAGAAAGCTTTAAATTACTGCGATAAACAGCTTATTGACGCATGTGCTGTGAAATAGCAGACGATGACGATAAGGAACATTAAGGGATTATAAGTAGTGGGACGGCTAGAGGAATTAAAGGAAACCGACGAGGTCCATTATACCTCAGGCTTAACTGTTTCAACTTATGACATCTTGGCCAATCCTCCAAGGTGGTTATGTGCCGGAATTGAGGGAAACAACAACTACAAAATTTTTGGGTTTCATGAACAAGCTCTTCTTCTGTCCAGTAAAGGTCATGTTTTCTTCTTTTCGCGTTGTACCGCGACAATATATTCTCCGATTACACGGTGAGGAAGTGCACTTGGTTTCTTTGAGCATCCAAAAACTATTTGAATATTGTTGTAGAGTTTTTAGCTCTTTCTTTTTCCATAGACATACTATACACTACTATACACTTCTCTACACTTCTAAACACTTCTCACTCCGCCGTGGAACAAGGCGGCTGCTAAGCAGTCCTCTTTTCTATGGGGTACACTTGGAAGTGGCATTAATCAGGGAAGCGATGAAGTAGTTGAAGGCAGCAGGTACTTTTAAAAAGAACTTATTTGCCCACTTTATTCCATTCTGCGGCGGCCTACACGACTGTTTGTTCAACTTATTTTAGGAGTTCCGCGGACAAACTGTCATGAAAGCACATGAGAAACCTAGCTTTGCATTAATCGAGTGGTCTACATATTCAGAGTGCCGTCAGTGTGCTACAGTGTGGGGCGTATTTTTGCACAGTTATTTTCTCAAGGCATTGCCACATCTGATGAGTGGGTCAACGTGGTACCTTAGGGGAGTTATGTTCGAAATATAAATTTTGTTGGTATGTACTGAACACAACGAATAGCAAGGTTCGCACATGTCTTGGACAATTAGCTGTGGAAAACGGCCTCACCTTCCATGCTTCAGTACAGATGCTTTTTCCATGCTTTAGTACCAATATCATACATTGGCCTAAAAACAACAACAGACAGAGGGTTGGAGTGCAAAGTTTAACGTAGGACCGGTTCAGCTCATATTGTGTAGCCTTATTCATTTACATCCGTCCGAAGTTTGGAATGTTTCTCTTAGTAATGACAATAATGGTACAGTGCGCGAGGAATTTTCGTATTGTGCTGTACTCCTTTTCTAAATCTTCCTAATTATATTAAAATAAAACGATATGCTAGTTATCGTGCTTGGCTGGCGGCCCGAAAGGTGCGAGTTAAATCTTACGTTTGGCGCACCCATTTTCAATGGGGGCGAAATAGCTTAATGCGAGTTAGAGAACACCATGCGATCTAAAATTTCCAGAGATGTTCACAACAAAGTGCTTATAACCATATTGTGTCGGCGGCATGTAAAGCACCCGGAAGTTACCACTACCTCAAATAATGAACGAGTATTCTTGCCTAGGGTTTGCTGCTTACGGAGCAGCTAAGAACATTAATTTTGTAACACAGCAGCTTACCTTTCTGAGAGACCAGTGATTTGATGGAGATTTCGAACAGAAGCGAATTTAAGAATTGTCTAGAACATTAAAAAAGGGCGTGAACTGTTTAGACTAGATAGAGGAATTAAAACTGGGGTAGAGCTGCTGGTCGTATATATATTGTCCACTGGAACATTAGCGAATTCATTGCCGTCCCTTACTTGATAGGCTAAGGGCCTAATCATACCATCGTATACTAATGCTATGCCCAACCTGATTGGTCAATTCTGTCTTCACAGGGAGAAATGACCAACCAAGAAAGGCCAACGTGGAACATTATTCCGCATTCCTTTGTAGGGTATAAACTTTCTGCTCACGTATCACCTATGCCGCTCAAATGTTTGGGCGATAGCATGCCGGTGTTGCGACATGCGAGGGTATCTCGTACGTTGGCATATGGCTGCACGCCTATGTATATATTTTTGCGAAAATAAGCAGGCAAAGGTCACCGAGTTCACTGAAAAAGTGCCTCTTCACTAAAAGCTATTTGGGTTTCCGAGAATAACTCGCCGCGGTAGCTTACCGCTAGAGTTAGTTAGCTTGCGACGTGGTTTATTGACGTCTAGACGTCGAGGAACGTGAAAGGTAGCTCCGACAAACGGCGAGTGGCAAGCAGGCACAATCCGGGCAAGCGCTCGCTCGTGGCACGAGACTGTCGCCAATGCTGAGGCTTGCTTGCTTGCCTTCCTCATCTTCTTCATTACAATTACCCTCGGCCCCGCTACGGTGGTCTAGTGGTTATGGCAGTCGGCTGCAGATCCGAAGGTCGCGGGATGGAATGCCGGCCGCGGCGGCTGCATTTCGATGGAGGCTAAATGTTACAACAGTCATGTCAGGCTTCACACATAATTATTATGTGTGAAGCGGGAAAACAAACGTTTGTACGGCATGAAACGAAGGTGGAGCTTGGTGGCCCGCGTTCTACCATACCGCTATAAAGGAGACACTCGTAACATCCATCCATTCAACCATCCATCCATGGTGGTGTATACACGTTCACCTATTACCATTATCGGCCTTCTGAAAATAACGAAAAGAATTCCTTCCACCCTTTGCTTGCCAATGTTGCAAACTCGGGTTGCACAAAAGCGGATTTTTTTCTCCTTCAATGAACGGTGTTTTTAACAGCAAAGCTGTTAAAGCAGGGAAATAGTTGTTGCAGAATGTTCCCCGCAGTTTCAGGAACGCGCCATTATAGCTTGTACAACCAACATACAGCTGTTAAGCAACTGGTTAAGACCTAACTGATCATTGGTAGCGTGCGATAGCTGATCAATTCCAAATCTATAATCCAATAAAAATCGACAAATCTGGCAAAATCCCTGAAATGACGTGGAAGTGCCGAGGTTAGCCCTAGAACGTCTGTTTATGAACTGATAGCAAAATGCTGGCTTACTTGTAGCCGATTGATAACTGGTCGATAGCTCATTGGCAATGGTAAAATGATCGATAAATATAACAAAATGTCTCGAATAATTTGGCGTTCATCAGGTTAGCCCTGGAGCATGTATTTGCCATGTGATAGCTGAATGCCGGCTAAATCACACCCGATTAATAACCACTGGGTAATTGATTAATAATCGATAAATCATGGAAATACCACAGATGGCCGTGCCCTGGTGTGCCCTGCAGCACGTCGACATGCGATAGCTGAACTACAGGTAATCAATAATCGATAAACATTGCAATGCGGGAATGACTTGCTAGTGCGTACTTTACCCCTAAGAGCAGTTCGATACCACGTGATAGCCTATTGAGAGGTAATCGATACTTGTTCAGTAATCTAAAAACTTGGCAGTTGCCTTTAGTGACCTGGTGTTTCATATAGCTTGAGTTTTAGTTGACTATGCTATTTATTGCATGATTGCTTCACACGAGCGTCTTGAAGCTTCGATGTGCCCTCAGCTTTGCGCGAGTTAGCGCAAACTTCCATATTTTAACCACGAAACTGCTCTAGCTCGCCTTTATAGGTAGCCGGTATCAAACTATCACCACCTTCAATTCTGTTCCCCAGCAGTGCGCGTGCATTACTTCCCTGCAATGCCAAAAGTGCGGTGTTGCCCCGCCACGGTGGTCTAGTGGCTAAGGTACTCGGCTGCTGATTTGAGGGTAGCGGGATCGAATCGCGGCCGCGGCGGCTGCATTTCCATGGAGGCGAAACGTTGAGGCCCATGTGCTGTGCGATGTCAGTGCACATTAAAGAACCCCAGGTGGTCGAAATTTCCGGAGCCTTCCACTAAGGCGTCTCTCATAATCAGAGCTGGTTTTGGGACGTTCAACACCACAAAAAAACAAAACAAACAACAACAAAAGTGCGGTGTTGGCACCCGCGCTTCTTTCTAGTCTTGCGTTAATGCCCTCGCCTGACTACTACGCTAACGGCAGCTGGTGAGCAGTCGAAGAAAAAAGCTTGACAATTCCTAAGCATATTCTTTTCAGGTGAGAACGCCAAAGCCTTTCCTTTGGATAGGGTGCTACAAACTGGTGTTGCTACGTTGTGCTATAAGTAATGAGGCAATGTGGGAGGCCGGTCTGTTTATAAACATCATTTGATGCCATTAAAGTGGTGTCGTTTCGACACTTCACATGTCCTCTTCTATTTCGTCGTCCAGGCAGTATATGCAAATATGCCCGATCGAGGCAGGTCTGGGGGATATCGAAATAAATGCAACCGCCGCGGCGTTATGGATGGTGTCAATAGACAGACACTTGTAGTCACCCTCTTATCGTTCTGGTGACGGCGTACTTGGGCCGGGGTACATAGACACTGCCACGGCCTTGTGATCCGAGTAGTAGCTGCAACATACATCACATCTCGCGTAATGTGTGGGTCGTTGGTGAATGCGAGATCTATGTACGTACATCTCGACGTCGTGGTGGCGTCAGTGGGTGTCTTCAATTCGAGATTGTACTCAGCACGCGTGTTGGCGAGGAACGATGCGCTAGGTGGCGGGTTGATGCACCGAATGTTGCTACGGCGACGCCACGAAGCTGGGCGCGCGCTTTCGCCAACCCAGTGAAGAAACTCGGCGACACGGTCGCATGCCGGTTCAGGTATATACAGCGGAGCGGAGCGCGCGCCTACAGCTGCTGCGGCGGGCGTTGGCGCCGGCACGTTTTCCGGGCACGGCTTTTGGGGACGCTTTTTGAACACGGCAGCTGGCCGCGCGCTATCACCAACCTAGCCAACAAACGCCTTCGCGTTAAACAAACAAGAAAATAAGAATGCAAGGACCATGTGCCGGAGTTGAGGAAAATAACAGTGTGGGTCAAATTTCTCGGTGCACAGCGTCCACAAAAGCTATACTAGTGGGCACAGCTTCGCGACAGTTCGCGGCACAGCTATACACGTGGGCACGCGTAACCTCGTGGTGTACAGTCAGCTCCTAGAGTAGCATATGAATGCATTGTGTAGTACAGGAAAGGAGTCCAACGTCGTCAAGCTGATTCCACTAGTGATAGAAAGGAGGAAAAGGTGTAGTGGCGTTAACCACCCGGGAAACTACATGGGTTTCACCACCCGTACAGTCACAACGCTTAGTACACGGGCCTGTGACATTGTCGCTTCCATCGCAGCGGTGGCATTTTCGATACAGGCGAAAATGCGACTACGCCGACCCACGGACTCTTAGGCGTGCTCCCCACATAGGCTGCAGAATTTAGCGTCCTTTCCTTAACCGATCCACAATCGATGATCGTGTGGCATGTCGACCAGCGTCTGTGGTTCAGGCAAACGTCATTACGCTGAGCTCGGTGCACAACGCTGGGCCTCGCATTGTTTTGCGTGGAGCTTCCATAAGCCTCGGACCACGACAAAACACGGTGTGCCGCAGAGAGGCCCAGGCCTGCCAAGTGCCCATCGGCTCCTCTCTTTGGTTATACTTACGCCAGTAGTTCATGCTGCACTCATATTAAATTTTTTTTCAGGCACTCACTCAAGCTAACATATAGAAATACTTAGTTTTCCTAACACGTTTGGAAACATCAGGCAATTGTTTTAAAAAAAACATGCATATTTTGGGATGTGTCAGCAGCATATATTTGAGCTTTTCCAGGAGATCCTCTGCTCATAGGCGTGGGCCACAGCGTGCTCATGGATGACGGCGCCGTGCTTCTTTGTAGGCTATCCAGTTCTCCCGCTCGCTTCTGCGCCTCGGCAATGCAACTGCGATGTGTGGCTTCTTTTCTGCTACACAAGTTTATTTAGGGCAAATGTTAGCTACAGTAGGGTTCTAAGATTTCTTTTTTTTTGTTTTCTTTCCGGCGGCATCTTTGCACGCTGCAACATGTATAAAAATTGGGGGACCCTTAAGCTTCGCCTTTAAGAGTTGAACGTGATAGCGAAATCCGGCCCCTAGTGTGCACTTGAACCACTCAGTGCATACTTATTAACGTGTGCTGTTACACACACACGCATGCGCACAAACAGAGACACACACGCGCGCGCGACATATCTATACTAATGGTAGAGGTTTTCGATCTATTTAATAGCACTTTTATATCAACTTCATGAAAATATTGTACAGTGATGTAGTTACATGGTCCTGTATTATGAACTGCGCGTAGGCGTGACACTTTTATTCCTAAATGGTCACATTCTGTCGTCCTTCTTGCGTTAACTATCTGACAGCTGTTCGATTTGTTCTTCTGGAAACAACTTCCCACCAACCGCAACAAGCATCGCCTTATGGTCGGTGAAATGGCAAAGAGCACATGATCTAATCTTTGCTGTTTGCTTGATATTATATTGTCACGCAGTATTGTGACTAGAATTTCGCCCACACAGATCCGCACAGGATGTCCTCTTGCAACTCCATCGGGACGTCCTCGACCCCCTCGAATGCCCCCATAATGACTGGGCAGTACTCGCTTTGGATCTTAAGGGGGCATTTGACAAGGTAACACACGACATCATACTTACTAACCTAAATCAGACCGATTGTGGCCTCAACACATTCCGATACATACGTTAATTTCTCACCGATCGACGTTCCTACATCCGCAGCCAAGACAAAGAGGACGGCCCTTACATGCTCGGCACCCGGGGAACCCTCCAAGGCGCGGTACTTTCCCCACTGCTCTTCAATCTGGCAATGATGCACCTGCCGGCCCAGCTGGATGGTGTCGCCGGCGTACAGCACGCCCTGTACGCCGATGACATCACCCTGTGGGCCACGCAGGGCAGCATAGGGGACATTGAAACCAGCCTGCAAACAGCAGCGATGCAGCAGCGCCCTGCAAACAGCAGTTTGCAGGGCGCTGCTGCATCGCTGCTGCGGCGCTGCTGCATTGCAGGGCGTTGCAGGCTGCTGCAAACAGCAGCCTGCAAACAGCAGCCTGCAGCAGCAGCGCCCGCCGCTGCGGTCTTCAATGCTCCCCTCAAAAATCGGAATTTGTGCACATCCGCCCCTCGCCAAAGTGCACAACACAAAACTGTCTATCTCTTGACAGCGGTCCCATACATGAAGCTGACGAGATACGGGTACTCGGACTCCACATCCACTAACACAGGCGGCCAGATACCACATTGGCCAAACTCCGTAAGGTGGGGGACCAGGTGGGCCGCATGGTCCGCCGGGATTCCAACAAACGCGGGGGCTTGCGAAGTGCTGATGCCTTGCGGCTGGCAAATGCCTTCGTGACCAGTCGAATTCTCTATTAGACTCCTTACCTTCACCTACGAAAACAAGAGGAGGAAGCCGTCGAGGTGATCCTTCGTAAAATTATTAAGCGTGCCCTGGACCTCCCCGTCACCACTTCTAACGGCCGTCTCGTGGCCCTTGGGGTGGTGAACACCTTCCGGGAGCTTCGGGAAGCGCACCTTACAAACCAGTATACGCGCTTGTCGCAAACGGAGCCGGGTCGCCGTCTTCTTGCTCGGCTCCATATCCAACACACCATTCCCATAGAAGACAGGCTTGGTATCCCAGAACTGTGGAGACGCGCCCTCCACGTGCGACCTCTTCCAGCCAACATGTCACACGAAGACCATAATGGCCGGCGCCTGGCGCGGACGGAAGCTCTGGCCCGACATTATGGCAACAAAACAGGCGTATACTACGTGGACGCCTCCGGCCCTCACCACGGGGAATGGTATACGGCCGCAGTAGTTCACAATAACAGCACAGTTAACGGCCTCACTTTTAGAGCGCCCAATCCAACTCACGCGGAAGAAGTCGCTATTGCTCTGGCGGCCTCACATTCCGACTCGAAATACATCATTACCGACTCGCGAGGGGCCTGTCGGAACGTCATACAAGGCTGGACCCCCTTTCTAGCTCACCAAATTTACCAAAATTTCATACGGGATACGGACCCCGCACACCGTTACCTTATATGGGCCCCTGCTCATCAGGGGTTGGTGGGAAACGAGGCAGCAGACGCAGCCGCCCGCGCGCTCTCTTTCCGGGCTGTTTTCTCCTCCCCACCCGATCAGGAAACCCATTTTAATACGGCCTATACCTTCAAAGATATTACAAAATTCTATCAAGATTGCCATCGCCTTTACCCCCGCCCATGTAAAGGCCTTAAGAAGGCGGATCAGCGGCTCTTACTCCGCCTTCTTACCAATACATTGCTGTGCCCGGCAGCCTTAAAACATTTTGACGCCTCCTTTAGCGGCAGTTGCCCGCACTGTAGTGCGGTGTCTTCAGACACCTACAACATGGTGTGGGCTTGCCCTTCCAATCCGGCCATTCCCCAAAACCCCAACCCAACACGGGAGGACTGGGAGGCGACCCTGCTCGGCTGCCACGACTTACAGGAGCAAAAAGCCTTAGTCAGGCGCGCACGGGTGGCGGCTACGCCACTGGAGTCCCGAACTAGGGAGCTCCACCTAGCGTTTGTGAGGGCCAGCCTTTTACGGCCTGGTCCCAGCATACCTCCTGTCTAATCCCTTTCAATAAACGTTTTAGGGGCGAAGCTCCTCTTAGTCTAACCTTGTCACGCGTCAGGCGTCAGGCGTAACCCGCGTGCTGCGAGGCACGCGCTCGCCCTCGGCGTTCGCCTCGGCGCGTGCCTCCCGGCGCGTGCCTCTGCTATCTTGTGAGAGAGAGAGAGAGACAGACAGCGAAAGGCGCGCGCTGGCTATGGAAACGCTCTTTCTTAGAGGAACGCTGTACCAGCTCGCAAAAAAGGAGAACGCGCTCTCACCCGCGAGAGACAACGTTGGCGCAGTCAGCGTCTCCTAGCGAGTTTCTTGATTGAGAAATCCCGACTGCTCGCGTTGGATTAGCGTTCACCGGCAACCCATATATATATATATATATATAAAATTACAGCAATATCCACGGAGTGAATGATGATGAGTGGGCGAAGCTCGGGATGTTCATCTTAGATCGTGCCGAGTTCCGGATTAATTTAGTTAACGCGCACGCTACGAATCCTCATGGTTCAACTATGCACAAGTGAAATCTCCCACCGGCAATTCATTGCCGGTCGGAGATTTATATATATATATCTTGGATCTTCAGTTGCAATGAAGTGTCGGTGGGAGATTTCACTTGTGCATAGTTGAACCATGAGGATTCGTAGCGTGCGCCTTAACTAAATTAATCCGGAACTCGGCACGATCTAAGATGAACATCCCGAGCTTCGCCCACTCATCATCATTCACTGCGTGGATATGCTGTAATTTTTTTACCACCACCACCACCGCTCCTTAAGAACGCGTCGACACTAAGGATGAAAGTCGAACGCCACAGCATCATTGACGCGCGTTCATACCAGACGCCTAGTGTTACGCATGTATAGACGCAAGCCGAAGATATAAATTCTAAAAGCGCTCGCTGTCGCTTTAAATGAAAAGACGCCATGTGGCAATATGCTCCCTGTCCTAGAACCGCGGAACCATATAGGCTCTGCTGTAGTCGCATGGCCTCCAAGATGGCGTGGGCGCCCGCCGTCTCGGAGGCCATGGTAGTGGAGACATGTTTTTCATGTCTCACAGATGGCAGCACATTATCTAATGTTAGCTGTTTGCTTGATATGCTCAATAAAGTTCATTCCTACAAATCGCCGAATGGGCTCATTTACGTCGTGACACCTGCCGAACAAAATGCGTTAAGGAGACTCCTTCCACTACCTGACATTTATGTGGTGTTTTAAATGCGAAGCATTTCTTAGCGAACTTCGGCGAGCTTGAGCGTGTCTATCTATCTGTCTAGCCGCCTACGATTTTGTGCTCTCCTGGCCGTTTCGCTAATGGGATGTTTACGAAGATTGGTATGCCACAACATGACTACCTGACGAACATAAATGGCAGGTCATTACATGAAAATCATCATATGCATGTCATGAGTGGCATGATTTACATGCCACGGTCTTAGTGCTCTCCTGGCCGTTTCGCTAATGGGATGTATGCGAAAATTGGTATGGCACATGACTGCCTGACGAATATAAATGGCAAGTCATAACATGAAAAGCATGACATGCATATCGTGAGTGGCATGATTTACGTGTCACTGTCTTGGTACTCTCCTGGTCGTTTCGTTTATGGGATATATATGAAAATTGGTATGCCAGAACATGACTGCATCAAGAATATAAGTGACAGATCATAACACGAAAATCATGACAATCATGTCATGAGTGACATGATTTACACGCGATGGTCTTGGTGCTGTCCTGGCCGTTTCGTTAATGGGATGTATACGAAAATTGGTATGCCACAACATGACTGCATGACGAACATCACTCACAGGTCACAACATGAAAATCATAATATGCTTGTCATGAGCCACATGATTTAGATGCCAGGCGGTTCGATAATGGGATGTGTACCAAAATTACTATGGCACAACACGACAATATGACGAACGTAAATGACAGGTCATAACATGAAAATCGTGACATGAATGTCATGAGCGACATGATTTACATGCCACGGTCTTGGTGCTCTCTTGGCCGTTTCGTAAGTGGGATGTATAGGAAAATTGGTATGCAAGAAAATGACAGCATGAATAACATAAATGACAGGTTATAACATGAAAAGCATGACGTGCATGTCATAGGCGGCATGATTTATATGCCACGCGTTTCGTTAATGGGATGTATACCCAAATTGCGACAGCATGATGAACGTAAATGACAGGTCATAACGTTAGAATCATGGCACGCGTGTCATGAGCAGGATGGTTTGCATGGAGTCTTGGTGTTCTTGCGCCCGTTTCGTTAATGGACTATATACGGAAATCGCTATGGCAGAACACGACTGTATGACTATCATAAATGACAGGTCATGATTTTCCTGTTATATATCATGACCGGCATGATTTACATGCCATGGTCCTGGCGCTATACTGCCTTTTCGTTAATGGAATGTATACGAAAATTGGTATGCAACAACATGACAGCATGACTATAATAAATGGCAGGTCATAACATGAAAATCATGACATGCATGTCATGAGCGGCTTGATCTACATGCCACTCGTTTAGTTAATGGGATATATACCAAAATTGCCGTGGCACAAAACGACTGCATGACGAATGTAAATGACAGGTCATAACGTTAGAATCATGACATGCTTGTGTGAGAGGGATGGTCTACATGCCACAATCATGGTTCTCTTGTGGCCGTTTCGTTAACTTCATATGTACCAAACTCGCTATAGCAAGACAACAATGCAAATCCATTTTACGTACCTGACGCGTGCTTCGCATTTCCTTGATTTCCACTGCAAGGGGGATCTGCTACTTTTTTTCCGAGGAAGTTCCAAGTAACATCGTGGGTGGATTTGGCAATAAAAAAACATCGTGGCTTTGTGGTAGGATACCTGCTTGCCACGCAAACGGCTCGGGTTCGATCATCCATGGGACCGAAGATTTGTATTTATTATTTTTTTTATTTGCATCATTCTCGATTCTTCGCTCAAGGATAGACACGGACAACGAAGGCGGTATTTCTGCGAAACGAGCTCTCTAACGCTATCGCGTTAAAATCTGCGCCGATATAAATAGCCACTGGTCCTTGTGAAAGCGTAGTATGCGTTATTTTACATGTGACGGCTCCTGCACACGTCATTATCACTTCATCTTCGGGTAAGTGGTGGGGTTTGTGAACAGTGGCCGCATTTTGTAGCGATGCATCTTTCAGTGCTGTTCTTTTCCTGGCGTCTTCAGCGATCACATTGATATGATCACCTTTCCATGTGCGGTAAATGTCAAGCGGAGTAGAATCAAGGGACTGACATGCATACACAGAGGCCATATATGCAAACAGCATTGTGCTGGCAATAACGCGGCAGAGTGATGGCCGGGAACGACGAGGCGTTGTCGGCGGTACAGAGTATGAAGGTTGCCTTTGTGCAATGTCGGGTAGCGATTGCTTAGGCTACCATTCTCCCATTAAATTTAGAGTTAGGTAATTTCTTTGGTCATTTCTTTCGTCAACAAATGACGGCGAACTTAGATGTAGGTGCTCGCTAGGGCAGTACTAGTTGAGAAAAATAAAAAAACAAAATCCGCAATACGCTTCAGTACACTAGGCACCATAACGTTTTATTTTGGCATCTGATGACACAGGACATATTATTTAAAATGAAAATGTAACAGTTGCCTCTTTAAGGAAGGTCCAATTAACTCGATGATCGATAGATGATACTCTCCATTAACTATATGAGCTCTCTGCCAACAAAAGACAGCGCGGGAATATGCGTCGCTAATAACCCGCTCATTAACAAAGTCTGGCCCGCCCGTAGTCATCTGGCCACCAACTTGATACCTTCTTGAGCTCGTGTGCAGAAAAAACGATGCCGATTCTCATATGAGCCTTCAACAGAATAGAATTGCATCTTTAATACCTCCGGATCAAATATTCAGAGGCAGAAAAACACACTCGCAGCCAGTAAACGCAGAAGGAAAGGGTCATAAAATGTCATTGCTGATGCCGCCTGCAGATGCGAGCCGCATTTCTGGAAAAGGCCACTTATTCCATCTTTTAACTGCAGAAGAATTGTTACAATGAGAAAATCCGAACTAAAATACGGAGAGGCGATCAAGGATTACTACGCAATGTAGCAACCTAAAATCTGTCAGATCCCGCAAATTGTGAGAACTGGCGTCATGCGAAGCAATGAGTGAAGAAATGGCCTATGAGGGATTTTTTTGGCATCATCCAGGATGTATGGGCAGGATCAATGCTATTTTGCACAGCGCATGGGAAGTATGCTCAACCTGAGCTAAACAGGGAAGTCGACATCACCGTGGCGATCGAGTCGTAGCTCATTGACAGTGATCGTCTGACACCAGCGTTTCAACAGATGTCAATGATCAACAAATGATCAATGACACTATCACACACGCGGACCAACTTGACTGTAGCGCACTTCTTACCGCAGATAGACGCCGCAGATAAACGAATATGTGTCCCTGGGACAGTTAATAACAGGAACTCCTACCCAGGAAAAGGAAATTCTCCGTAGAATAAGGATGGGCTGGAGCGCATTCGGAAGGCATTACGAACTCAGGACTGGAAACTTACCGCTCTCACTAAAGCGAAAAGTATTCAATCACTGCATTATCGCAATACTAACCTACGGTGCAGAAACATGGAGAATAACGATAAAAACTAGAGATGAAACTAAGGAGCACGCAACGTGCAATGGAAAGAAAAATGATAGGAGTAACGCCAAGAGATAAAAAGCGAGCGGAATGGATCAGAGAACCGACAGGAGTAGCCGATATTAACTTATTAATTAAAAGAAGGAAGTGGACCTGGACAGGACATGTCATGAGGAGGAAGGATAATAGGTGGACAGTAAGAGCGACGGAATGGATACCAAGAGAGGGAAAATGCAACAGAGGTAGGCAAATGATTAGATGGAGCGACGAAATTAAAAAGTTTGCGGGCATAAAGTGGAACCAACTCGCTCGGGATAGGGTTGATTGGAAATCGTTGGGAGAGGCCTTCGTCCTGCGGTGGACCTAAACAGGCTGATGATGATGATGGTGATGATGACATTGGCGTTTCAGAGTCAGTCGTGCAAATACTCCTTAATGGCGTGACAATTTCGCCGGGTTTCGATAAAACCTAGCGCGCTGACAGCAATAAATGTGCGATATGTTTACGAAATACGCATTCGTGTCCGCTGGGCTTACTTTCCTGGAGAAATGGAATGCCAAAAAGATAACGACGATATTTTTACCATTTCACTGTAGGTCCCACGGAGAAATTGGTTACGCTAAAGTAAGCATTGCTTGCCGGATGTGATGCTTGCCGGATGTGCCGGATATACTTTGCCGGATGTGATGGACACGGCATGTTGCTCCCACGCCACCCAATGCAATAATCTCTGGGCGGGCTTCGTGAGGAATACAATGTTTTTCCTGTGTACGCCTCCACATTTAGCAAAGACAACTTTCGGCTAATCGCAGATGCGCGTGAAAGCCCTGATCCATGTATAATCACACTATACGGATGAAGTACGAGAAGTGAAAGAGAAGCAATACCAAGCAGCGTCAGCAGTGCGAAAAGCGACTGCGCAGCTTATGGCGGCTTCGAAAACCCACGCTGAATAGAGATAGCATGATGAAGATTTTTTTTGAAACGATAATTATTCGTTCTTTACACTTTTGAAGTGCCGTGTTGGTAGCAAGAACTCGTTCTCATTCAACAAAGACGAACACCTCCTCCATCTCAAAAATGAATGGAACTCATTTGCAATATGCAAATACGAAATACTTGTTTCTGACAACGAGCGTACGAAAAAGCAAGCTTAGTCGCTGTACAAGCGGCTAGAATTTTCTTGGTGAACAATTCACGAGGCCTATGTGAAATGGCAAGATCTGTTCCACGATCCTTTCAAGAGTTCATATTATGATTGATTGACTGGTTTATTTCTTTCTGTATTTACAGAAATCGAAACAAATACAAAAGCCTACATAGCCTGACAGAGGCTTTTTCTCCGAAATACAGTTTGACAACAGAATACATTTTACACAATATTTACATATAATTAACGAAGAACACTGTATTTTTACTCAAATCGCTAAGCTGAAACAATACATAAATGCAATGACAGATATACAAAAATACAAATAGACAGAGATCAGTAATGCAACACAAAGGGGTCATTAGAGTAATGTAACTCTAATGATATGTAATGATATGCGACGTTTAAAAGACTAAGGTGATGTACTTAAATGCAAGTGCTAGGATGTTAACTATCAGCAGCTTCCTTGTTCTGCTACATGATGCTCTCTTCTCTTTATGTAGCCTTTGGAATAAATACACTTATACGAGAAATACAAAACGTTCACGTTTCAAGGCGTCCCAAAAGACCCCCGTCCGCTACACGCACGTTTTCTTGTCGGCGTTGAATTAAGGTTTGATCTTGTTCTTTGAATGAAGAACCTAAACTGACCTCTTATCGTTACCGTATGCTTCAGTTTAGACAAACTACCATGGCAGTCTCTAACTCTAAGGAAACAATCTAAGAACATTCAAATGTAATTCATGAGTATGGTGTGTACGGCGGGAAATCATTTTAGAAAAAGAAATTGAGTGAGCTACTCAATAGAGTTGCGAAGACAGGATACAGCATAACTGACCACCTTCTCCTCCTCTTAAAGACGATAGTCTTTCTTGGGATACTTCAACGCAGAAATTTTGGTCTGTTTGTGTGTATGTGTCTGTCCTGCTGCGAAAGGTGAACCCCTTCCTCAACAACCACCCAGCTTGAACTTGTGGCTACCTTCATACTTCTGAACACAGTCGACCAAAAAGCAAATATTACGCATATCTGAGGCGTAACATCAATACGTAAGTATTAGACGGTGTGTTCCATTAGTAGAAAATACATAGATGCATAATTCTAAAGAGCCTAGTGCTTGTGAGGATGCGCAAAAGCGGACGTTTCCTACGCAGTTCTGCGTACTACGCAAGCTTCTTGCGTTTCCCGATATCAAGGCCAGATGGCGCCCGTATCTCACGCTCGTGCCGAACGGGTAGCACAAGGCAGCGGAACGGCCGCGCGCCACTCCTGCCGGTGCCTTTCTCTCCTCGCGTACTTCGTTTTCCCTCTCGCTTTCGGGACTCCTCGGGGATATAGAAACACGCGAACCGGGACTCATGTGGTACGGCCGGTAGCAGACTATCGTCTTTCGACGACATTTGCAGCGAAGCACGGAGATACGCGGCCAATTTTTTAAATGCGAAGCATTTCTTAGCGAACTTCGGCGAGTTTGAGCGTATCTATCTATCTATCTAGCCGCCTACGATTTTGTGCTCTCCTGGCCGTTTCGCTAATCGCATGTTTACGAAAATTGGTATGCCACATCATGACCACATGACGAACATAAATGACAGGTCAAAACATGAAAATCATTACATGCATGTCACGAGCGACATGATTTACATGCCACGATCTTGGTGCTCTCCTGGCCGTTTCGCTAATCGCATGTTTACGAATATTGGTATGCCACATCATGACTACATGACGAACATAAATGACAGGTCATAACATGACAATCATGACATGCATGTCATGAGCGGCATGATTTACATGCCATGGTCTTGGTGCTCACCTGGCCGTTTCGCTAATCGGATATTTACGAATATTGGTATGCAACATCATGACTACATGACGAACACAAATGACAGGTCATAACATGAAAATCATGATATGCATGTCATGAGCGGCATGATTTACATGCCATTGTCTTAGGGCTCTCCTGGCCGTTTCGCTAATGGGATATATCCGAAAATTGGTATAGCACAACGTGACTGTCTGACGAACATAAATGGCAGGTCATAACATGATAATCATTACTTGCGTGTCATGAGCGGCATGATTTACACGTCACAGTCTTGGTGCTCTCCTCGTCGTCTCGTTAATGGGATGTATACAAAAATTAGTATGCCACAATATGACGGCACGGCGAACATAAATGACAGGTCATAACATGAAAATCATGACATGTATGTCATGAATGACATGGTTTACATGCCACGCGTTTCGTTAATGGGACGTATACGCAAATTGGCATGCCGCAACATGACTGCATCACAAACATAAATGACAGGTCATAACACGAAAATCATGACATGCATGTCATGAGTGACATGATTTACATGCGACCGTCTTGGTGCTCTCCTGGCCGTTTCGTTAATGGGATGTATACGCAAATTGGTATGCCATGACCTGACTGCATGACGAACATGACTGACAGGTCGCAACATGAAAATCATGATATGCATGTCATGGGCGACATGATTTACATTCCACGCGTTTCGTTAACGGGATGTATACGAAAATTGGCATGCGAAAAGATGACTGCATCATGAACGTAAATTACAGGTCATAACATGAAAATCATGACATGCATGTCATGAGCGACATGATTTACATGCCACGGTCTTGGTGCTCTCTAAGCCGTTTCGTTAGTGGGATGTGTAGGAAAATTGGTATGCAACAATATGACTGCATGACGAACATAAATGACAGCTCATAACATGAAAAGCATAACATGCATGTCATGGGCGGCATGATTTACATGCCAGGCGTTTCGTTAATGGGATGTATACCAAAATTGCTATGGCACAACACGGCAGCATGACGAACGTAAATGACAGCTCATAACATTAGAATCATGACACGCGTGTCATGACCGGCATGATTTACATGCCATGGTCCTGGCGCTATACTGCCGTTTCGTTAATGGGATGTATGGGCTCCGTCTACTGACCAGAGGGCGCTACGTAGCTCTCGTCGGACGGCTCAGTCGCGCACGGTGGAAATCGAGGCGACAGCGACGCGCGCGTTTCTTCGCTGCTTTCCGGGCGTGCTGCGAATCACACGAACGCTCGCGGCGTCGCCCTTTGGAACAGTTTGCCGCAGGTTTGGAGCGCGCGCCTCAAAGGAAATAAAACGAAAGAAGGTGGGACGGGCGGTCGCTGCTGCTATAGAGTTGGAGACGCGCATCGCGTTCGCGTATTTCCCTGTCACACTCTGCCTAATTTTGCTTCTCTCCGCCAGGCAGTGCATTCTGGCGCTGATGTCGCACATGGAAAACTCGACTGCACGGAGCCTATACGAAAATCGGTTTGGCACAACATGACTGCATGACGATCATAAATGACAGGTCATAACATGAAAATTGTGACATGCATGTCATTAGTGGCATGATCTACATGCCACTCGTTTCGTTAAAGGGATGTATACCAAAATTGCTATGGCACAACACGACTGCATGAAGAACGTAAATGACAAGTCATAACGTGAGAATCATGACATACGTGTACGAGCGGCGTGGTTTACATGCCACAGTCATGGTGCTCTTGCGGCCGTTTCGTTAACTTCATATGTACCAAACTCGGTATAGCGAGACAACAATGAAAATCCATTTTACGTTCCTTATGCGTGCTTCGCATTTCCTTGATTCCCACTGCACGTGGGATTTGCCAATTTTTTCTTACCTCCCCTTCCCTCGGCTTGCTGCTCTAGAAGGTACATGCCTATGGTGCACTTCATCCTGTACCCACATCTTCACCCTGATTTTCCCAGCGCGTAAAAGCTGTGGCCTAGGAAGTGCGCCTCAGGTGGTGGCTTTTGACTGCGGTTTGGTTAAGCAAAAGAGGCTCAGTTGTGCAACCCATGGCGGGAACGCGGCTCAGCGTCCTTGATGGTAGCGGAGAGTGGCTGAGAGGGATACAAGAGGAACACCATGGGGGAGAGCTCCCGAAATTTCAACCACCTGCGACTTTCTTACTCGGCGTTTATCATGCACAACTCACAGGCCCCTGACTTTTACACCTTCACCGAAAATGCGACCGCTGCGGCCGGAATGAAACCAGCGTTTTTTGAGTTGCAGCCCAGCACCATCACCGCTAAATCTCCGCGGCGAACGAGCGGCTGCCTCAAGTGGCCGTGCAGTGTCTTTTATGGAAGGGAACGCGCAATGAGGTGGCCCCACCGCTGTGGCGACAGTATACGACGACAGCCAGTGGAAGCAACAGAAGTCGCTTCCGCATTTCGAGTTACAAATTGTCATGTCGTCGTGACGATGAAGGACGCACGACAACTCAAGTCTTTGTCAGTCGAACCGTTAACTGCGCGAACCCAATTTCTAGGCTTCAACGTCACAAAATCGCGCTCTGCTTTGCCGTTTTTGTAATGTACCGGACGCTCTCCAGCACATGGTCCTTGTGTTTCCACACCGCGAAAACAACGCTGAAGATGACGCTCCACAACCCCCAGAAGTGATTGAAGAAAAGTGGGAATCAATGTTAACGGCCCAGAGCTTGGAGGTCCAGGGAAGTGTGGTGGACCGGGCACGGGCCAAAGCATTAGCCAACGGCTTTCTGGACTGAGAGAGCCGCCCGCCTCGGGCGAAAATCGCCGTTTCTCAAAATAAATGTTTATTCCTCCTCCTCCTCTCGTCGCTATGCCCCAACCGGGCGATCTGTGCAGCCTTCGCAAACACGCCAAGTATTAGCATGTTTCCTTTGATAACGACCACACTGAGCATACCAGGACATGCACAATAGAAAAAAACTTTGCAGTCGAGCAGAACCACTACTCGGGGGCATGAGCTAAGCAACTATAAAGGTTTCAACAACCTAAGAGAGACAACATTGTGAGAAATGCATCGTTGTACAAATGAGTGTAATCGTTGTGCCGTATCGTTGACTCAGTAATAAAATGCTGTAAGTGCTCTAGGATTTTTTTCCTGCTCAACAGTGCTTTCATTCGCGTTGGGTCATTCTTTGACTTGTGAGAAACGGTGTAAGTGAATTCTCGAAAGGAGATGGCGACTGTGTAGGCATCACCGAAGCTTGTTTTTCTTTAAATGCATTAGCTTTGACTCCAAGATAACGGGCTGTGCCATGTCCATAAGGGCATTAACATTTAAGATAGGCTAAAGCCCTTGGAGAAGGTTTCGCATGGGCGCTCCGTTCACACAAATAAAACCTATGATCTCATATGTGAAACATGACGCAGACAACGACAAACATGGCCGAATGAATTACCTAGATGCGCACTTAGTGCTGCTGTGGGTGGAATATCCTATTGGGATTTCAGATGTCTCGTCGAAGAGTTGTATCATTAAAGTGGACGTGAGAGCAACCGCAGCTGTCGCTCACTTTGTGCAGCTCTCGGCGCATATGCCAATGTTGATGGGTCAATCGCATGGGAAGGCGCTTGTTGTTCTCTATATAGAATTTTATCCCCACTTTTCCTCATAACCGACACATTAAAAAAATCGCGGTGAATAACACCTCCAATGATGGCCATGATGTCTTTGTCAGAAGCCACATAGTTGCCTGCATCAAGAAAGAAATTTTCTTCTATCTCATTCGATCATGTAAACGATCATGTAACGTTCCCCCTTTCAGAAGTGGAGGGTGATTGTATACGTCTATAAATATCTGTATTTTAAATGTATTGCTGGTACTGGTCATAAGGCTGTTCAATCTGCCTTAGACTTTAGCACCATATGCGTGAAACAGCTTTCTAGTTCCTTCAGAAACGCAAGCAAAGGCGAATAAACCTAAACAACCAAGCTGAAAAACAGGCATGGGCATAATTTTTTTTTGCTGTGACCTTGGAACGTATTCAGTAACTTGCCTTATATATGCCAGACCAGGACTACACAAAGTATACAGAGAACACTACTGATTTGTACGCTCTCTACATAGGATACAGAGAGTACAACCGCGTTATGATTGCACGTTATGATTACCACGTTATGAACACCAAGTTATGGTTACAGGAAGTACTGTACTGTAGGGCTCCAGAAAATTCAGAAATCAGCACTAATTTATTATGCACGTCAACGCACATTGCACGATGCTCTTGCGTTTCGCCTCCATCGAAATGGGAACTCCGCGGCCGCGACTCGATCCCGTGACCATCGGGTCAGCCGTCAAGCGCCATAGCCGCTAGACCGTTGCGGTGAGTTCCTTGTAGCCCTGAAGCTGAAGAAAGAGCAACCAGCCGTAAAGCGACTGATTGCCCTTGCGAGTCGCGCCATCATCCCACAGGTACCACGTGAAAAAAGGGCGTCAAACGCAGTGCCACTACTACATTTTCGAGTTATTTCACAATAAAGTAGATGAAACGGAGATAAAGTACTAAATGGAGGCGGCGATGAGACTGCCAACCTCCCAAGATATATTTCATTTACGTGACGTCGCGTCCCATCGCATGACTAAACGAGTTCGTCATTTATAACCCATGCGTTCATTGCCCTTTCTCTGAATCATTTAACTTTCAAGAAATATTTGCTTGGCCTTAAGAAATGTCAGGATCTAAGGCCGTTAGCCAAAGAGTGCTTTTTGCGCAAATGAAAAGATTGCTGTTATTTATACATGTTAATAATATACACTAAACAATCTTTACCTCAAATTTGAGTGTCTACAAACTCCTTGGTTATCCTTTAAGATTCATGTGTATGAACCAAGCAATCACCTTGCTGCTTCAAGTACACTGAAACACCACGCACTGCAAAGTCAAACGAATATTCCTCAATTGTAGCTCAAGAAAGCATATATCTAAGACACGCGTAGCAATAATTTCTTTCCGCTTTCTTCACTTGCAGCCCTGTGCACGTGCAATGAGAATAGCGATTTCTGCGCGATCGCGAGATGACGAGCAGAAAGTAGATATAAACTGTCATGCTTTTTGTTTGAGAGCGACACAATTTGTCCGTGTGAAAGGAGGTTGGAATGAGCAAGTGCACCCTGGCGTGTTACCCTGCAGAGACGGAAAATTGAAAGCGCAAGATGGGGATGGCGTGTCACGTTCAGTTTCACCGCACCCACCAGCTTTCTCAGAAGTTTAGCAACTACTGCCGTATTCTAGTGCACAAATGACTCCGGGGTAGTTGCTAGTCCGGTAGCATTCGTGCGAACTATCCTTTCAGACATCACGAACAAAGCGCTTCTTTCATTTAGCATTCGCACTCGGATCCACAAAGTAGGTGTTCCTATTCTTAACGTCTACAAGAAGGCACTAAATTTACCTCACAGAACATCCACCTCGCAACTTATCAAATTAGGCATCCATAACACGGCCGAGGAGCTACTCGAGGTTAATCATACGAACCAAATTATGTGCCTGGCCACTACCAGAACGGGCAGGGAGCTACTCGATCACCTGTATATTTCAATTCCTCCTACTGCGGCAGGCAGGCAAGACATGCCACATGAATGGCCGGGCTGCTTTTGGACCAAGACGTTAACCCGCAATATGCACCCAGATTACAACCAAAGAAGAACCGCCCAAGCCAAATGTCCAGAACGAACTCTACAGCAATAGAGAGGAAGCCCACTTGGTCGACGCTGCGGGCCCTATGGAAGGAACTTCCACAATAGCGCTAATCCGCAAAAACCATGTAGTTGATAGCCTTTCATTGAGATGCTCGGACACAGCTCTTGCAGAAGAAACCACGACCGCCCTCGAGGCGACTCACCCCCAGTACGACTCTAGGTCGCCCACAGGAACTGCGTCACAGGAGGAATTTCAACTCCAGCTCACGCCATCCGGCAGGCACGAAAGCGAGCCACGAGAAAGCAGCTCATCTGGGTGCCAGGTCATGAGGGGGTAGCGAGAAACGAGTTAACACACAAGTCGGCCTGGGCATTCCTTCCCCGGGCTCGGCCTACGGACCCCGTAGAGCGCGGCATTGAGCTGCCAACACCGAGTACGGCATACGTAGGTGCACTACAGCTATATCACACGCGCAGACAAACTCTTAATCATCCCGCTAATGGACTTACTAAAGCAGAAGAGACTCGTCTGCGTAGGCTTCAAACCATGTCGCACTTTAGCCCGGCCATGCTATCCAAAATAGATCCAGAGCAATTTAATGCTTCGTGTAAATTCTGTGGTGGTCACGCTGACCTTTATCACATGGCATGGTCTTGGTAGTCTAATAGAATCATCGAGCAAGTAACACAACCTACGTGGAAACGCTGGGAGGAGCTATTGTCCACCCCGGCTCTCGAGGATCAGCGGACCCTCGAGCAGCGGGCGCGGGCGGCAGCTTTGTCCAACAGAGTGCCGGACTAGGGACCCGCCAAACCGTCTCCAACAATGACTGCAGTAGATGGGGATAGCGTCGAAGTCGTGGCTACCAGCTGAAGCCACGACCTCAAGGTTAGCAAAAGAACAGCTAAGCTCATGAGCTACCACGGCGGTTTACAGCGGGAGCACGTAATGATACACTTACCGCATGCTTATCATTTGTGTCACCCATAATAAGAAATAGAGCAAGGCAACGATATCCGACTTGAAAGGTGCTGTGTTCTTCAGCAGCCACGTGCCACGCAGCCATTGTAGGGATAACCGCGTCGACCGAAACTGATCGTCATCCTCACGAAATCGTGACAAAACACTTGTGGCGATTGACTATCAATGCAGAATAGGTACTTGCGACAAAAAACAGAGAGAGAACCAAGGATTTCCGAACAAGCACAACGTAGCCTACATCTAGTGATAATTAAATGGAGTACCTACCTTTCCGGTTCATCCTGTTACACCTTCTCATCTCACCTTTATTCGTGCTTTTAAAGAGG
>CM023488.1:62021427-62051030 GCA_013339685.2 Hyalomma asiaticum
TTTAGTAAAGCCTCGCATCCCATGCACTTGTTGCAATGAGCGGGCAAATTCGCTCCTTCTCTTTTTTCCAGAGACGAGGCACGCTCCCCCGCACGTTCATTCTCGCAGGGCCCTGTTTGGCCCACGTAAGACCTTCCACACCTGAGGGGTATTTCATATATCACCTTCGTGGCACACTTCACAAAAAATTGGCCATGTTGAATTCCGCACCCGCTGCCTCGGGCTTCCTTCCCACTAATCCTAGGGCATAACCCGGCCAATTTCTTAGGTGCCGGAAACACCACATCGACACCATGCCTATTTGCCACTTTTTTTAAATTGTGGGCGACCTTTTGCATGTACGGCACAACAATGGGCTTCCTTCTCGGCAGGGACTCGGCGTCTCCAGATCCTCTTTCTTCTTTCTTTACCTTCTTAAGAAGATTGTCCGCCACTGCTGCGATTCCCTCGCAGGGGAAGCCAGCAGAAATCAGCCTGCTAACTTGATTGCAGAAACTTTCGTGCATTGTATGCGGACACGATTTATTGAGGGCAGAACTAAGGCACAAACCTGCAATCGCCCTTTTTATTATTTTTGAATGCGCGAGATCGAAAGGCAGAAGTTTTTTCTGCGCCCGCGCTGCATACTTCCAGCAAACATGGGCCGTTCTGAACCGTAAGTTAATATCGAAAAATTGCAACGACCCTTTAGAAGGGAGCTCGTGCGTAAACTTCAACGCTTTCCCATGAAGCGTGAAACTGGATAGACTGCTACTCACAGAATCTGAGCAAGTCAGGGAATTTTGCCCGGATAAAAGTATTAAAAAATCATCTACGTATCTCAAGGTCTTGACAACACCTTGATTACAGAGATAGTGCTGCAGTGAGCGGTCAAAGGCGGCTAAAAAAATGTTACAAAGCACTGGGGCAACACAAGACCCGATACAAATGCCTTGGCGCTGAATGTAGAATTAATTGTTATACGAGATAAAGGTGGCCTGTAAATAAATCACTAACAAGGACATGAACCTGTCAAGCGACAAACCGGAAGCGTTCTGAAACCTTGTTACACCGTTCTTTTTAATGCAGTCTCTGACAGCTACAAAGAGTTCACCATGGTTCAGTGCAGATGACGGAAATTTGGTGGGCCAGGTGCCTTCAACAAGCGCTCTGCCGCAGAAGAGCAACTACCGTTACCGATGGTTCGAGAAGCTTCGTGGCCCCGGGATCACGTGGCAGGTACCCTCAAAATCAAGTAACGACATATTAGGAGACAACTTTCCGCCAGGATCACGTAACCTGATATGACGTGATGTGTCCATGCCAAAATTATGTAAAGAAATGTAAAGTGACAAGTTCTCCCAAAATTGCATCACCAAAGTTACGTTGCATGTTACTGCCAAAATCCTGTAACGCCATGTCATGTGACGTGTTTCCGCAAAACTCACGTGATGCAGTGTCACGTGATAGGTTTGTGCCAAAGTCACGTGACGCTATGACACGTTTCATATCATGATGAATGTCGCAATACAGCTAGCTTAAAGCGCTTCACTGTTAAAAGTGGCACTGCATGGTTTTCAAGGTTAGCTTAAGCAGCTATGCTGCTAAACTGCCTTGCCAAGGAAAATTTCAGACACGTTTAAATTATCGTACAACATCCTACATATCCCACGCATTGTGGGAATAGGTGCCATGGGAAAGAGTCAGCAAGAGTATTGATAATGACGGATTGTTGGCATATGGCCAAGTGTTAGGAATACGATGAAGGAAGGAAGGAAGGAAATAGTAGAGAGGGAAGGCAGGGGGGTTTACCAGTGTATGACAACCGGTATGCTACCCTGCACGAGGGGAAGGGGACAGGGGAGATTGAAAGGTGAAAGGAAAGAGGAAGAGAGAGAGAAAGTGGGCGAACATATAGCACATTCTCACAGTAAGTGGCAGCTGCATGGCACGCGACATCACACATCGCTGTTACAGTCGCTTATGCAAGTCTGTCGTCTTTAAGAACTGCAGCAGCGCCTTTGTCACCTTCAGTTGTGATGTCTTGTGCGGTCGACATTCCAAAATGGCATCAACCGACATCCGTCGCAGGTCAAGGTGAGCGAGAGCGGACGCCAGTGATTGCCTCTGTAAGTCATAGCGAGGACAGTCGCATATGATGTGTTGTAGCGTCTCTTCACGACGACAGGTGTCACAAAGAGGGCTGTCGGCCATTCCGATCATAAAGGAATAAGAGTTAGTAAAAGCCACTCCTAACCACAAACGATAAAGCAGGGTGGCTTCTGCTCGGCTGAGTTTTGGTGGCAATCGAAAATGCCGCAAAGACAGCAGGTGGTGTTGTCGACTGTTCCGAGTTTGGCTGCTTGAGGCACTCCACAGCGAGAGTGTAATCTCCTGTGCAATCGCTCGAAGTTGCCTGGCAGCGTCGGACCTTGAGAGAGGTATGGTCTCAACTTTGGTGCCATCAAGTGCAGACTTGGCGACCTTGTCAGCATATTCGTTTCCAACGACGCCGCAGTGACTGGGGAGCCACTGAAACGTCACGTGGTGTCCCTTCTTATGTGATTTATGGAGAAGAGATCTGATCTCCAACACCAGTTGCTCGTATGGTCCGCGCCGCAGGGCTGCCAGCAAGGACTGTAAGGCCGCCTTTGAATCGCTAAAGATTGACCATTGTCGGGGTGCTTCCTCATTTACTACATAAAGGGCAGCACGCAGAGCAGCAAGTTCCGCAGCTGTCGATGTCGTCAAGTGGTCTGTCTTAAAACTGATGGTGGAAGCTTTCACTGGGACAACCACCGCTCCGGACGAACACTGGAGGTTCGAGGACCCATCCGTATAAATATGCACTTTATCGGCGTACCTCTCGTGTAGAAGAAGCAGGGATAGTTGTTTCAGAGCACCTGATGACAGCTCAGCTTTCTTTCTGATTCCTGGCACACCAAGGTGTACTGTAGGTCGAATGACACACCAAGGGGGAATCGACGGTTTGGCGGCGGCGGTGAAGCCTGCCGGAAGCTTGGCAGAATATCTGGGGACCATTTTGCAGAATGACGCGTTCCGCTTGTCTGACGGCAATGTTGCGAGGTGGTGACAGCAGGCACGGGCAAAATGCCTGATGTGGGTTCTCAAGACTTCAACCGCAACGTGCGTTTGTATTGGTTGGTCCCGAACAATCGCTATAGTTGCCTCTGACAATGTACCCCGCGGCAAACCAAGACAAGTTCTCAGTGCCTGAGCTTGTGCGGCCTGAAGAGTGCGAAGATTTGTCTTACAAGTGTTGGAAAGTACGGGCAGGCTATATCTCAAGAAACCGAGGAAAAGTGCTCTGTATAATTCCACCATGGCGCCTACCGACATGCCCTAAGTTTTTCCAGCCAACAATTTGAAGATCTGGGCAATTGCGGTGAGGCGTTTTTTTCATGTGCGACACATGGGGGCTCCAGCAGAGATCTCTGTCGATGATGATGTCAAGAAACCGGTGGGTTCTGAGATAGGGAATAGTCCGCCCATTGATTGATATGACGTAAGGCGTCATTGCTTTGCGAGTGAATGCCACAAGTGCGCATTTTTCTGGTGATATGTTGAGACCTTGTTTGCATAAGTAGCTCGATGTCAACGTTGCTGCTCTTTGAAGCCGCGCACGTATTTGAGGACGCGTGACTGCCGAAGTCCAGACACAGATGTCGTCTGCGTATATTGAAATTTTGATAGTAGTTGGCAGGTATTCAGCAAGCCCAATTAACGCGAGGTTGAATAGCGTCGGACTGAGAACTCCGCCTTGAGGAACGCCCCTGCAAGTAAAGCGTCGCGTAGTCGGGCCATCGTCGGTTAATACAAAGAATGACCTTGTAGCCAGGTAACTTTCAACCCACAGAAATAATCGACCACCTAGGCCAACCGTCTCAAGAGCATCGAGTATGGCCTCATGTAATACGTTGTCGTATGCGCCTTTCACATCTAAGAACAATGCTGCGGACAATCGCTTTCGGGACTTTTCGTGCTGAACGTAAGAAACGAGGTCCACTACATTATCGATGGAAGAGCGGTCACGTCGGAAACCAGCCATGGAGTTCGGATAAATCTTGTAGTGTTCAAGGTACCACTCCAGGCGGCCAAGGATCATCCGTTCCATTAGCTTTCCTACACAGCTGGCCAGCGCTATTGGGCGGAACGATGCAAGATCAAGTGGAGATTTGCCCTGCTTCAGTAGGGGAACTAAACGACTTGTCTTCCATTCATCAGGAACATTGCCCTCTTGCCAAGACGTGTTGTAGAGGCTCAACAATTCTCCCCTTGCGGCTTCTCCTAGATTGCATAAGGCTCGGTACGATATGCCATCTGGCCCCGGAGAAGAAGACCGCCTGCAGAGAGCGAGAGCCGCTTCGAGCTCCTCCATTGTGAAAGGCAGGTTCATGCGACTGTCACGAGGGTGAGGGACGTAAGTTCGTTTTGGGTAGTCTGGACAGACTACTTGGTTTGCGATCCTTGCACAGAAGTCCTCTCCGACTGCAATGTCCTGCCGCCCTTGGAAGAGCGCCAGCGCCTTGAAGGGAAAACGCTGTTGAGGAAGGCAACGAAGACCTTGCACCGTTTTCCAGATGTGAGAAAGTGGCTTGCAGGGGTCTAGAGTCTGGCAAAACATCGTCCAACGTTCAGACGATAATCTATCCATGCGACGCTGGATCTTCTTTTGCAATCGTCTGGCTGTTCTAAGATCGTGAAGGGACTTTGTGCGCCGATATCGACGTTCTGCACGCCGGCGAAGTGTTCTAAGTCTTTCCAATTCTATATCGAAATCGTTTCGCCTGGACGAAATCATGATCGTGCGCGTGGCGTTTTCCATTGTGGTCTGCATTGTTTTTTCTAACCCAAAGCGTAAGCCCTCGGTGCAAGCATCTTCCATAGCAGATTTGAAGGTGGTCCAGTCAATCGCTCGAATAGCCTTTTGTGGATATGCCCCAGAGCGCCCTTTGATGTTGATATACGTTGGAATGTGATCGCTTCCACGTGTCTCGACATCTGTAAACCACTTAACACGTCTGGCGAAAGAGCTGGAGACGAAAGCAAGGTCAAGGCAGCTTCCGTATGTCACGCCTCGAAAAAAGGTGGGGCTGCCGTCGTTCAAGAGGGTAAGACCATGGTGGCAGGCGAAGCTCGCCAACTG
This sequence comes from Hyalomma asiaticum, assembly GCA_013339685.2. NCBI lineage: Eukaryota > Metazoa > Arthropoda > Arachnida > Ixodida > Ixodidae > Hyalomma > Hyalomma asiaticum. Next base: position 62,026,574 of record CM023488.1, read on the forward strand.
TCGTCCTCTTGCGTTTGTCTTTGAACTTCCCCATGCTGAATGATGCGCATTGAAATCTCCTATGATTACCCATGGAGCAGCGCACAAGTTCAAGATATCCGCCAATCTTTTCGAATCAAAATTACTTGAAGGCGAAACATATATGCCTATCAGATTAAACATGAGCTTGTTCTTTTTGACCGTTAGGCACACGTATTGATTGTCATCGTGAGGCGCAACTGGATGCAGAAAGTAGGTGAGTTCACGGCGAATAAAGACGATGACTTTGCTGCTGGCACCATTGGTTGAAGACATGACCGATTCATACCCCGAAAGTCTCACTGGTTTTGTTAGGTTAGGCTCACAAATGACGATGAGTGGAAACATATGAGTGTGTACAAACTGACGAAAGTCTGAAAGGCTTCTGGCGTTCCATTGCGTTAGACTTCTGGCGTTCCATTGGATGATGGACGCTGCCTTGACTTCTTTTCGGAAGGATGGAGTAACGGTAGCCATGTGTCTACTTGAGGGATTCAAGAACAGGGATCAAGGCTTCCAGTACCTGGAGAGCGCTGCGAGCAGGCGATGTCCCCATGCCAACCAAGATAACTCGAATGGCGTCCATAAGGGAACGCAGCATCGAAATTACCTGGCGATCCGCTCTAGGTATGTCATCCACGGCGGGTGAAGGCTCCTGAGGGGCCGTGATCTTCTGAGGTTCCTTGGAAAGGGAACGGCTAGGAAGCTCAGGCCATTCCTCCGGAGAAGCCGTTGGTTTCTTTGAAGCGATGTTTCCTTGAAGCGCTTTTGCGTGTTGGCTGAGGGGTACCGCAGTAGAGTGGGCGCTCTCACTCCGAGCACACTACTTGTGTGAGGACGTACGATGACGGTGACGGCGACGGCGGCGCCTCACCCTTTCGGCGGCCTCCCTGTGGGTTGAGTTGTCCCTGGCCATCTGCTTGAGAACCGCGTGCTCTTTCTTGATGCGGGGACAGTCTTTCGACGAGGCGGCGTGAGGACCACTGCAGTTAGCGCACTTCAGAGCAGTGGCACGGCAAGTCTCTTCGGCATGAGGTTCAGCGCAACGGGGACACAGTATTGAGTTGGGGCACACGTCCTTGACGTGACCTAGCCTGAACCATTGATGGCATTGAAGCGGCTTCTGGATGAAAGGTCGAACTGGATGTCTGAAGTGTCCGACTTTAACGTGGGATGGTAGGCAATCCCCTTTGAAAATGATTTTTACGCAGGGCGAATTCCCAAGGCGACGCACTTGCGTAATGACAATGCCCTCACTTGCCGGTTTGATAAGGGTAGGTAAGTCCGTGTTGGTAATGGTAACGTCTATATCATAGATCACACCGGCTACGGATGTATCATCCATCGGGATAAAGGAGCGCATTTTGATGCCGCCTAGCTCCGTGATTTTCTTCAGTTTTCCTAGCGCACTCACGTTGTTCACGTCGATTGCGAGGATATTCTTCCTTGGATTTACTCTGACGTCTTTAATCTGATCAGGCACAGCACATTCCAAAAACCTGAAGATCCCCCGCACTGTCGGAATCAGTGTAATGCGAAGCAGCCAGCGGTGGAATCGCCTGTGACAAACAGTTAGCCACTCAGCAAAGAGCTTCTAATAAAATGAACGTCCTGGGGCCAGTTCTTGAGTATGTGTATGCTTAATTTGGGCTGACTGACAAACTCGACAGCACCGTGGTGACTGAATGGTAGCTCATAGTAGGACGTAACATATCGTTTATTATAGAGCATACATTTCGTTTATTACATTAAGGTAGAGCTTAACACACATTGGAAGAGCAATTTACATTACTCAACAATCATGAACAGAACTGCTGGTGCATTCGGTTTGTTTGCTCTAGTCACCGTGTGGGAGCAGCCGCCGTAGTGTAGCGGTAGTGTGCTGGCTCGATGTCGGCCTCCCACTTAGTAGGTTAGCTCCGGACATTATAGCACGCTCGTGTGTGTCTGTTTGCTTGTTATCTGTCCATTTTACATGCGAAGCAGCTCTTTGACTAGCCTGTGTAACGCTGTGCCTCCGTGCCTCCGTACGAATGCGCCGCAACGCACTCCCCTCGCCGCAGGTGTTGAAACGGTGCCAAGTAGGTCACGCCGCAGCTCCGCGTTGACGTCACGCTCCCCTTCCAGCTGCGCGTTGATGTCGCTCTCTCCCTCGCCTGCCGCGCGCTCGCCGCAGCGCCCGCAGCTGCCACCTCGTCCGTTCGCTCGCAACACCTGCCGCTACCGCCTCTCGCTCCGCTACCTCGACCGCCGCTCGCTACACCGCCGACTGGTCGGTTCACGCGCAAAAAATTAACACCATCTTCCCAAAGGAAACCCTGATGGGATGCGAATCACCCGCATTAGCGCCGTTCAACCAGTGACGCCACCCGTGCGCAACGCTGCTGCTTCGCATCCCATCAGGGTTCCCTTTGGGAAGATGGTGTTAATTTTTTACATTAAAATTCCATGCTAGTACAAATGGTGTACGTTTGTTCTTTTAGGTGGGTTCTAATGACATATTAAGTGCCTATTTGAGTTGACCTGTGATTGGCATGGGCTGTAAAAAATTCAAACACCTGTGGCCCATACTCGCCTACTATGGACCGAGCACTACTGTTGTGGCCCACACGCGATCACAGTATTACTAATCGTGACGTACATGTCGAGTGTGTCGTATTATGGATGTAAAGATCACTCATTCGTGTTCGTCATACATTTTATTCTATTGTGCAAATATTCGCGTACGTCAGGTGAACGAGGCGATTAGGAGAGCACCGAGACATCGGCGGTTAGATAGATAGATAGATAGATAGATAGATAGATAGATAGATAGATAGATAGATAGATAGATGATAGAGTGGTTAACGTTGGACAAGAAATTCTTTGCATTGAAGAACCTTTTCGTTGTCTATCTGTGCTGCTTTCCTTGTTCATATCGTTTGTGCTGTTATTTGAGATACGACGACGTTAAAGATGATTGAGCATGCTCATTATGAAGAAGAAATACACTGCGTGCGCATACTATTCTGCATGCTATTTCTTGTCTCATTGTTTCACTGCGGTACAGGTCGTTCTATAGGTTTTGTATTGGGCCAACAAAGGAACATTTGCGCCTGTGTTCATTTTTGTGTATTCTTGCATTGTGTTCATTTTAACGCGAGAGCCTTAAAAAGCTCGTGTATCAGAAATCCCAGCGGAAGATCAGCGTGGTTCGTGAGCGTAAATTTAAGGCCGATGCAAATAAAGTAAAAAATCACAGCATATCCACGGGGTGAATGATGATGAGTGAGCGAAGCTCCGGAGGGAATCATCGGTAAACCGTGAATCTTTCGCGTAAATCGCCCAGTCGATCATCATGTAAAGGTGTGAGAAACACTGTATTCGTAAGCTGGGATCTCGCGTTTAAGGGGCATATGCTGTGCTAGAGCCAGGCCTGCGCGGAACTGCAGGACAGTGACAGCGTAAGCAGGAGGAGCTACTTTCTTAGAGGCCACTTTAAACGCTTGAGGAAACTAGTGCAAGTAGAAGTGGTAGGTATCTCCTGCGCCATAACTTATCATTTCGCCAAGTAGGGAAGTACCCACTACGCCATAATTACCAGTGCCTCTGTAATGGGTTCAAAGGTACAAAGCACGCAGCTCTGTGTTCTTTCAAATGATGTCTCGACCTCGTTATACAATCCATTTTCGCGTCGTGTAGCGGTGTATTACTATTTTTCAACGTAACATTACGTTTGTTAATGCGATTCCGCGGGAGACATTATACCTGTTTAGGTCTATTAGCGATAATTTTTCAACCACAGGCGTAGCTCAGTGGTAGAACGCTCGACTGCCACGCCGAGAGCCTGGGTTCGAATCCAGGCAGAGGACACAACTTTCGGAATTTTTTTTTATAAAAGTAGACGTGGCTACGTACATCACCAACAACGAACACCATGGGATGTACAGACCCACGCCCTAAGGAGCTTCGCCCCTAAAAGAGAAAGCCCTCGACGACCAGATAATCGAACGTGAGATCCCTCGCTCCAACGCGCGATGCACAGAGGTGGGTGTAGCGGGCACAAAAGACGGACAAAGAAGAGGACGCACAGGACAGTTCCGTCTTTTTTGTGCTTGTTTCGTGTAGCGCTGCATCCACCTCGAGAGGGAACCGTTACCAACTAGGTCAAGTCTCAGTTTCCATGGTGACTTCTTAATCAGCGGTTTTTGATGGCGCAACTATGTGAAATTTGCGAAAGGCGATGAGGGAAGCCGCGGTGTAACGCAAGTAGCTCCACCTTCTGCCAAATGGTGTCGTGACATTTACGTGGCTAGACGACGGAAGAGCATGGCAAACTGAAGAAAGCGCGATGTGAAGGGAAGCAGCAAGTGCAATATAACGTACCATACATAAGTTAAGGGAAGTAGAATATACAAGTGAAGTACTAAGTATCTATATAACGCCCCCCAAAAAAAGAGTTCTCAATGCGAACCTTAAGGGTCCCACCATTATCGGTTCAAGCACAAGGTCATGTTGTCAGTTGCAATTCGGTTTTTCCTGCCATATATTCCAGCTTTGTAGGAGAATCCGTGAGGTAGGGAAGCATGCTGTTTATTAGAGCATTTTCTGCAAGTGACTTGTCTGAGCATTCCGTACAAGCATTCCGTAGCGGTAGAATGTCTAACAGCCTGTGGAATAGATGAGGGTTGTGCTATTGAAAGAGAAACACACGCATGTTATAACTTAGCAAGTGTGGGCAGCACAACATATAACGAGAGACAAGAAAAGATATCCCATTTGTAGTAGTCAAATCGAATCCCAACGAAGCAAACTTTCTCTATGTGTATATTCGTGGCTGTCCACAATTGTGTCTTGTACTTACATATCTCCAACAGTTTTGCTTGTACGATCGTGCTTCTACTGTTACATTAACGACGGTCACGTTCAATGGCTTGCAGTCACACCTGAAAATTCGAATGACTAATGACAAAAAGATTGAAGGAGCTTCGGCGTCTAAATGTCCAGAAATACTGATAAAACTGCTGAGATGGAACAAAGGTGTCAAGTTGACTATGAGAATCGTGTAGCACTCTGATTATTATTAAGATTGTCATGTAGCAGTGGACCCAGGACAATGACACAGGCTGTGGGCCGAGGTTAAGCGCCGTTACCTTCTGCGCAGCACAAGGATTGTATTCATTTACTTTCCTCCTTGGACACGTATTTTACTCTCGCTTTGTTTTTTCTCTCTCCCTTTCCGATCGTTTTCACTTCCTAACAAATATTACCATTTTTGTTTCAATTGTCACTACATCCTATGGTTCATATAAAGGCATCTTCTTGAGGCGCGGATTTATAGCTCAGCGGATATGATCCTCGCCTTCGGGCAACGAATCGCGCTTCGCAAAAAATTCCTTTTCCTTTATTTCTTATTTTCCCTCGCTCTCTGTATGTCCCTCTTGCCTCGAAAGTGCAAGCGACAGAAAGTGCTGCTACAGCGGAGCAACCTCGATCCTAATGAGCTCAGCTGTTGAGCGGGAGCAGGAGCTCCTCTGAGTTCCCAGCTAGCAGTACAGTGGCTGATCGTGATTTGTATTTTCGCTTGTTGAGTAACGCACGGCTTCGCTTTTCCACTATGTCTACACTATTTGGCCTGCGTCATAAGCTACTCAACTCTAGCCGCTACTTCACCACAACTAAACCGGACTTAGTAGCATAGCAGTCTGCATGGTAGGGTTACATTTGTGGGAACTGAAGTCCGTACTGCCGTCCTGCTCCAAATTTAAGGCACGGTTACTTCCTGAGCCAATTCTCCGATATAGCCACTAAGTAAAAACTTTTGATGGCTGAGATTGCATCGCACAGCTTTTCGTTCTTTTATTACCAAAAGTACAGGTGGTCACTGCTTACGGCGAGTTTACGGCAGAGTAGTTAAACAAGATGCGTTGCAGCGTTGGCCCACAAAATACTCCTTGTTACTCAAGGAACTTGTCATTAGACATAACTTAACAAGTTATTCAACACCATCCCATGAGGTATCATTACAATTTTGTTAACATTATTCATTGCTAGGAGTTTATGGTGCGGTTACCTGTTGAAACGAGTATTTAGCCGTCTTGCATCTTTTTGTTGACCGGACACTACGTAAATTAAGCGCCAGTTGTATGCTGTACCTAGTTCTTTAGCAGGGCTGACTGTTTCAAGAACCGTACCTCCCAAGATGAGGTCGCCTCTTTGTCATAGGCATGTTATCTCAATTCACGTGCCTTATTGTTGTTTACCTTCGTGTAGACCATCTGAAGGTTTATTTTAAAATGGGCTCGGATAGTTATATTGCCCAATTTTAACAACCTTTCAAATGTGCCGTTAAGCGCCAAATACTCAACTGGAATTTGTAGAGGATACTTATTACTGCCAGAATAGTATGCTCCAGTTCGTAAGCTCCAGTTTTATTTGGTTTTAAACGCTTCCACGAAAGTGCGCAAGGTTTGAAGTATCACGAGAACAGGCCCTTTCGCGCCCTCACATTAGAGCTCTCAGAAATGACACGGCACACTTATGGATGTGCGTCCAGAGTGTGGGTATGAACAGGCCCACAGCAAAAATGTTAAGGACATAGTTAATCAATTATCTTGTGCTGCGCTTGTTCCTGCCTCTGCATGCATTAGAGATCTTTAGTTCTTAGCGAGTTTCATTTAAGATTTAGAATATTAACGCTTATACATTCGCCCCCAGTCAAAGTGTTCTACAGGTGTATTGGAAGATAATGTTTTAAATATTGGTCAACCGCGCCCCATGTAAGGTGCCCGTGCACCCAGCTAGTTCCCCGTTGTAGCACAGACGTAAGTGCACCACGACGACTTCGGCGGACGCCAACGTTTCCCCATATCGCGTAGGAGAACTAGGAGACGCACAGAGGGATCTAGGCAGCTGGGGTGAAGGAATGGTGCCTTGCCACATATTGTGATAACCTGGAGCCGCTCAGCTTTCAGCAGTAGATGAACATCTGTACAAATTCTAGAATGGCCTCTTTCGGATGTCGCACTCTTGCTATACGCAATATGGCTCTCGATTATGTTAGCGAGCCAGCTAGTCGTTGTGATTTTGAATTTCGGAGCCAGTTATTCTTTGTGTTTCTTAACACAGCAGGCCTAAGAATTGGTGTGTTATGTGTTACTCTTAAGGATGGATAGCCGAATGCCGCCCTAAAAGTGATATGTTTCGGGTGACTCACAGGGGAATCCTGGGCTGGCTTCGCTACTAGAAGACGTTAAAGCTGCCGCATCCCCTTGCAGGTAATTTCCGTTAAAGTAGTCAGACACGGATCAGAAAAACAGCTTAATATTCTGCTGTTCAGCACACGTCTACTTCACTCGAGTTGTAGGACTTTCCTGGTGGTCGTATCATCGGCCATTGCTGGGAAATGACAGATGTAAGACTATGAAATGAAAGCATAGCATCCGCTAGTTTTTAGCACGAAGCTGTTAGGAGATACATGCGAATTTCTCCGAATATAAAGCTCCTTAGTTGAAGAATGCTTCATGGTTCAAGGCTGGGACGCACCCAACGCCTTTCCGGGGCGCTCCCTGTGTCGAGTGATCTACCTAAGAGGCAAGGTATTCACAGCGCCAGAGCCACTTTATTGATAACTCGAAGAAGGTGCGTATAAATTCGTATAATCAATTTTGCGCAACGCCGCAACGTGGGGTAACAATTATGAAATGGAAATTATCACCAACGCGTTTGTACCTTTCCAAACGCAGTGTTCGCTTAAAGATACGTTGTTACAGAGGCATCAGACTTAAAGAACAAATAAGGTTATGAAACGTGCTAGCGTCCACTCATTTCCAGCATTGTCCTATAAACGGTTATATGCTAATTTTCCATTTCGCTATGGCTGCTCTGGCTTGCGGCATTTCGCAGTACTCATTCCGCGCATTCATGGCAATGCCCTTCGGGTTGTCGATCAATTCGCCTTCGCGCTGTGAATTCGTAGCATCCTGATTGGCCCAAACGACAGCGAAAGCCGCGGGTTGAAGCTTCCACAGGTGTAGCTGTGGAAACGTCTACCCGAAATATATATATATATATATATATATATATATATATATATATATATATATATATATATATATATTTCGGGTAAAAGCCTCCACAGCTACACGTGTCATCCCTGCGAAAGAGCGCGCGCAAGCATGCTGACTGCGCTGCGTGCCGGCAGCTGAGTGCCGCCACGTGGCCGAGTTAACAGGTTGACAAAATGCTGATTTCTACTATAGAGAAATTGCACCTGTTATGTTGAAATACTTCAGTGCGGGATTTTTCACCACGAAGACCGAGGTAACTGCTCACAAGTATTAAGTGTAGTCTCATAGCTAGGCTATCGTGAAAAATATGCTTAGATCACTTACATTATTGCACAAAGGGCGCACAAAACCAGATACACGATGACATTTCTTGGCGTCATGTTTGTCTGAATAGTTGCTGAAAATAGAAATGTTTTGGCTGCTCAATGGAGCACGTACTCTTATGGGAATATGTGGTTTCTTATACCTATAAAGGTGAACTCTACTTAGCCCTAAATACGAGTATTTATCTTGAGAGGTGGACCACTTAACACGATACTTTTTAGTTGCGAAGCACCTCAGTGTCGAGCTTTGTCGTCCCTCGTCCGGTGTAGCCATGTGGTCTAGGGGGAGGCCTCTAGGGGCGCTGCGGTGTCGTGAGGGAGAGCGAGTGGGGCACGTCGGCACTGGAAACCCTATCTCTACGATGAATGCTTTACGAGAACGCACCCTCGCCCGCCACAGACAACGTTAACGCAGGCAGCGTCTTCGAGCGGGTTTCTTGACTGGAAAAAACTTGCCGCGTATCTCCGTGCCTCGTTGCAAATGTCGCCGAATCTGCGAGATGGCGTACATATTTCACGCTGCGTGAGATATGGACGCCATCTCGCAGCGCCGTCGGGAAACATGAGCTTCTGTAGAATCCCTGGACAACTGCTAAGTGGCAGCATCAAATCCGTCAGCAGATTCCTTTTTTCAGAATAGCGTCGCATTTGTAGCGCAACCCAAGAAACTCCTGGGTCTTTAAACACTAGGGTTCTTAGAGTTACGTATCTGTGCGCTTTCTAGTAAAGGAACACACCACCTAATACTTACGTATTGACGTTGCGCCTCAGATATGCGTAATATTGGCTTTTTGATCGACAATGTTCGTATGTACGGACGCAGCTACCGGTAGAACAGGGCTCAGCGTTAGGGGGGGGGTGGTTCGTTAGGAAGGAAGAGACGCTAATTTCCGTCTCCCATACTGGGGACACGGCTAAGCGCCAGCGTTAGGCAAGCGTTCATACTTGGGCCGGTTGGATGGATCGTGTGACAAAGAGAAAGAGAGACCAAAATTTCAGCGTTCAAGTATTGCAAGAAAGACTATCGTCTTTAGAAGCCTACTGCTCGCGCGTTCACCGACCACCCACATATATGTATATATATATATATATATATATATATATATATATATATATATATATATAGACACTTGATGATGATCTGCAATGTAGTGCCAGTGGGAAATTTCTCTTGTGCGTAGTTGAACCATAAGGATTAGCAGCGTGCGCGTTAACTAAAAGCAATCTGGAACTCCGCACGGTCTACGACGTGGGAGCGCAGGAACCTCATAAAGACCAGGAGCATAAATGACAACGCGTTTGTAAATAGACACACGCGTTGTCACTCACTTACCTGCATCAGTGTGCAATGCCACGGGTGATTTACGGTAACATGGAACGATCCCCAGTGCTTTGCCCACTCGTCATGGTTAACTTAGAGGAGATGCGTGAATTTTTTTTAAGATACCATAGAAATTAAACGAAAAGTACATTTCGAAAATATACCTCGTCGTAAGTCCGCGCGTATAAAGTACACGTTTGACTATTTTATTTGCCGTTCTGCCTCTCTTTCAACATCTACGTAAGGAAACGTAGCTGTTCCTTGTGCTTAGCGAGAAATAATTCCGCGAATTACATTGTCTTTCAATTCGAGAAGCGTTATGACCATAATATGACACAGGAGAATAAACAGTCACTGATAACTCTATAAAATCCACCTTAGAAATGTCACAACACAGCCACTGCTTTAAGGCAGCGTGCCACCAAAGTGACGTACGGAATCAGGCACGCCATATCCGCACCGCACACAAGAGAAAGCCAAGAATTTTGCAAGAAAGTTTCAAGGAGGGTAGTCCTTACCACGTGCTCCAAGCACCTCGCTATCAACTTCACCGTCGTCAGTGCCACCTAGCGAGAGGGTGGTCTCCAAAAAAAATAAAAAATACGACATTCGCAGGCATTCTGCTGCCTGCTAATCGACGAGTCTTGAAGGAAGACTAACGACGCAAGAAGCAGCATGTAAAAATGGCAACTATTTCGTAAATGAAGGTGTCGAAGTTCAGCGAGGAGGAAGTGCTACGTACGCGGCATGCGATCGACCGAGCCCTATAATGAGAAAAGCCAACCTCGTGGCATATGAATTTTCGCAAAGTGTTTGGTGATACCTAGCAGCTATGCCGAAGACAACTGGCTGAAGAACAAGCTCGGGTGTATAGAAAGATATTTGTTCTCTTTATCCTTGTTATATAATGCATACAATTAAATACTTAATGATAAATCGTTAGCTTCTACCTCCTGATTTTATGAGCTCCACCTGCATTTGCTACGGCTAGGACCAATAGAAATTGTGCATGTTTGTGTAATGCAAAGTTGAAGACGAAAGACTCGGTCTTTTGAGCACAGGCATGGTGCAGTGGCGCACAAAAGAGCCTAACTTTTCTTGTCCGAGCTTCATTGGGCTATTTCCGGAGGACGCATCCACCGGTCCATCTTATATACCGCATGACTGTTTGCATCGTACGAGGACATCACGAATTCTCAGAACACCAACGCATAGCAAAGTGGTATATGCCGTGCTTAAGCTGTGCCTACCAACCACTATATGTTGAAGAAAAAACAGATGGGACTCATATTCAGGCATACTACGAAACTTAGCGCCTATATTGTTCGATAAAAACTGACACCATTGACATGCCTGTCGTTCCCGTGATATATGTCGTTCCACATAATCATGTGACCTGCGTGTCGTCAATTTATACTCGTATAATTTTATCACATAAGATATACTTATCATGTTTCAGAGCCAATTGAATAATTAACTACACTAAGTGATTAGCGGTGTCTGCATGAAGCCGCCACTTATGCCTTCACTTATACTGCCTTTGAAGTATCTCTCTAGTACGCCAGAATATTGTAGAGGTAATGGTGCTTGAGTGCTGATCCGAATGACGGGGGTCTAATTGCCGCAGTGAGCGTCACACTTTAGATAGAGGCAAAAATGTTAGCAGACAATGAATGCTGGGTTGTCACTGCATGTTCAAGAAGCTAGAGTTATCAACACTTCCGGAATAACTTTGGCATGCTTCGCAGTCATAGTAGCGTTCTGGAATATAAAGCCCCTGCAGTTGTTACAAGTATTAATTCAATATATTAGGGCTTCATAAGTGGAATCGGCACGACAACGCTAGTGAGAATAATTATGTGCCCAAACCCTCTAGGAAAACCTCCTTTGTTTTCATATGGAGTGCATTCAAGATAACCACCAACGTCTGGTATATGTTGAAGGAGTGAAGGGCTTAACCGGGTTGGGCAGGGCCTAAGCACATCGAGTTGCGTACGGGCCATGTTTGAATACTCCGGTCCGGGCTCGGGCGGGCCGGTTCATGGGCCGGGCTGGATTGTGGAGTGGAAAATCACCCTCTAAAGTACCCTCTTCCAAGTGCTCAGTTTTCTAGTGCACGTTGTGAGCTCTGATGCTGATCGACCAGAACCGGAGAAGCTGGCTTCCGTTGTCTAGCTTCTTTGCCTTGAATACAGTAATGTTGTTCAGCAGTTTCTGGGTCTCTGCGCACACTACATTCGTTTTTTTGAAGGATTCTCGAGAATTGCTCAATCCCTCACGTTGCTAGCGTACCAAGATGCCTGCGCAAGCGGCATCAGAAGGTCCCGTTCAGATAGTTCGACGAAACTGTGGGAACGCAAACTCACAAGGACGCCAGTAATGACGAATTCGGAGCTCTTCTCATTCAATGGAAGCACGGCTCAGAAGGCATAATTGCCAACGCGAGCCTTGCTCTCACAAAGCAGAGGTTAAAGGGGTCGTGAAACGTTTTCTGAACATTTTGTACTAAGTGCGTATTCCGAATCCTGACCCTCCAATCAACAATATGCATTGTTTCGTTGCACCGTGTGCGTTGATTTAGAGCGATAAAAAACGCGGTTTCGGTTTCACTGCGCGCGTTCCCCTCATTTCTGCAGATTACGTCAGCTTAGTAGCCACCAGACCTCCGAGTTTGGCGCGCCCTCGGAGGCCACGGGAAAACAAACCATGCTCCAGGTTTGCTTCCGAATGGCGGAACTGCACGGTTTCTAAGTATTTTCTTTCTTTCTAGCTTTCAGTTAAATCGATTCGTTTAGAGCAAACGCGAGTTCACTACGTTTTTCAACTTAAAAATATCTTAATGTAACGTCACCGAATAGTACCATGCGGACCGGTAGTGTCGCATAGTCGTTTCGGGAGCGCAAAAACGCTGGGTTTTCAAACGGGTATTAAATGTGCACTGAATATTTCGCCGAAATATTTCGGAATCGACTTGTCGAATGCGTGTTGAAGCAGTGAAAATTACAACGGGGCATCTCCAAATTCTTTTCACGACCCCTTTAAGTACTGGACCACTGAAAATAACTGCTTATCAGTGGTTGGGGCCATCAGTCAAATCTAACCTTAGCTTTACGGCCGGTCATTTCGAACAATTAGCGACAACCCCTGACTATGCTAGCTTGCCAACCCTCTAGATCCTTCAGACCGCCTTCCTTCTGGGGGTCCTCGCCTTGAGGTTTACCACATCGCCATTGCCTTCCGATCTGTACAGAAGAATACGGGCGCTCGCTCAGAGTTGTGGCACGATACCGCCCCACGGTACCTAATGTCTGTCATGAGTTCCTGTTCTCTTAACGTCATCGGACTTGTAGCATGATTTACGGTTTCGTGACCTCGCCGACGCCTGGCAGACGGCTCACCATAAGCGGGCAGACAGCAAGCTCATTTCTTACACCCGTTCTCCAGCGAGTTTGTGTCGTTATCACACTGCCGTTGTCATCAGCATTGGCGTCGTACTGCTTGTACAACAATGTACTATGCCAGAAAATATTTAAAATAGCCAATAGGTATTTATCTTCTTCCTACCAACTGTCAACATCATCATCGTGAGCCTATTTTAAGTCCACAGCAGGACGAAGGCCTCCCGAACGATTTCCTATTTGCCTATCCTGAGTGAGGTGGTTCAACTTTGTGCCAGCCAACTTGATATTTCGCACGCTCCATCTAACCTTCTAACTGCCTATGCTGCGTTTTCCAGCTCTTGGTATATATTCCGTCGCTCTTGTTCCATTTGTTCTCTGTCCTCCGCATGATATTAGCTGCCCAGGTCCACTTTTCTCTTTTATTCGTACAAGAATATCGGCTATTCCTGTCTGTTGTCTGATCCAGCCTCTCCGTTTTTTTACTCTTATCGTTACACCTATAATTTTCTTCCGACTGCACGCTGCGAGCTCCTTAACCCATCAATAGTTTTTTTAGAGTTATCCTCCATGTTTCTGCACCGCAGGTTAGTACCACGAGAATGCAGTGGTTACATACTTTTATCTTTAGTCAAAGGGGTAAATTTTCAGTCGCAATTTGGGAAGGTCTGCCGAGTGCACTCCATCCCATCTTTATTCTGCAGCCGATTTCCTTTTCATAGGTAGGCGTCCCAGTGAGTACCTGCCCCAGTTATACGTGTTTGTTCAGAAATTCTATGAGTTCACTGCAAATTTTAAGTCCCTGTTCTTTAGCTAAACCGCTGAGCATAATTTAGGTATATTGCTTATTCATTTTGAATCCTATTTTGAGACTTTTCCGGTTTATATCCTCAATCTGTTTGGTATTTTGTCATCGTCATTGCAAAGAGCACAATGTCGTCTGCAAACCTGAAAATGCTAAGATATTATTCCTGGGTTCTAATTCAATTTGCTTCCCAGTCAAGACGTTTTAACCCCTCTAGGCGTGCAGTGAACACATCGGGGAGACTCTACGTCTCTGTTTGACCCATCTCTTGATCGGGCCCGCCACGGTGGTCCGTTGGCTATAGTACTCAGCTGCTGATCCGATTGTTCCGGGATCGAATCCCGGCCGTGGTGGCTCCATTTCTATGGCGGCGAAATGTTGAAGCCCGTGTACTATGCGATGTCAGTACAAGTTAAAGAACCCCAGATGGTCGAAATTTCCGGAGCCTCCAATACGGTGTCTCCCATTTTCAGTGGTCGTTTTGCGTAGTAATACCGCAGAAATCCATCAATCATCAATTTCTTGACCGGAATTTTTCTCGTCTTCTGATGTAGGAGTAGTATGGCTGCGCTATCTATGTAGATGTTACTTATGGTTTACACGAAAATGTCAGGTACACCTGACGCACATATACGTATATACCTGTCAACGTAAACCTTCTATAACTGCTTGTATTTCTATGGAATCAAATGCGTTGTCGTAGTCTAAAACGGCCTTATACAGAGGTTTCTTGCATTCAGCGAACTTCTCAATTATTAGAGTGATAGCATGGCTGTGGTCCATTGTTGACTAACCTTTCATAAAACCAGTTGGCCTCTTGGTTGGTTAAAGTCTGGAAGAAATTACTTTCCTACATCATTTTATGTTACTGGGAACAAGCTAACTGGCTTTTATTTCTTTAACTACTTTAGGTCACCTTTCTTCTGTATCAGGATTACATTAGCCTTTTTCTATCCGAGCGGTACACTACCTCTGTTGCTAGATTTTGTGAATAGCGACGCAAGTTTTCAAATATAACATCTGCTCTGTCTTTGATCAAGTCGGCTAGCGTGCTGTATTACTCGCTCTTTTACCGCGCGTCATGTCATTGACGGCTGTTGTTACTTCGTGAGTGGTTATGCATGGAACTTCAATGCTTTCCTCTTATTTAATTTCTGCTAATCCCGCATACGCTGTGTCAGAGGTGTACAGTTCAGAGAATAAATTTTCCGTCAGCTTTACTATTTCATTGTTGTTGTTGAGAACGTTATCCTAATTTTCTTTCAAGGCATGCATTTTGTTTTTGCTAATTGCAGTTTAATTTTTGACTGATTGAATGCTCGTACCCTTAAAGCTTTACGGCAGAGTTTGCAGAAAGAGACCGGCTCCGAATATTGAATACATTACCTAAATCGATGAACAAATCGCAAAATACGATTCAGAACAGGGAATGTCGCAGGAGCCAACGTTTCGACAAGCGGACTTGTGTTCGTCGGGGCGGCAAGTCCGCTTGTCGAAACGTTGGCTCCTGCGACATTGCTTGTTCTAAATCGTATTTTCCGATTTGTTCATCGATTCATGCACCCATCTTCCCCTGAGCTTCTCTTCTAGTTTGGATACATTACCTAAGAAACACAAGAATAGGAAGTGGAAATGGAAAATCCGTAACGGAGACACAAGAAACAAAAATGAATCCATAATGTGCTACCCACCAGGCGTGATTCAAGGCACTGAAGTAGTAGGCAAATGTTGCGATCACAGATCAGCAGCAGCAAAGCTTATACTTAATGTAAACAAAACAAGAACTAAATTGGCTACTGGAAGAAACGCAAACCTAGAAGCCATCAAATCAAGGAATTCGATGCTTTAGACAAAAATTATTATGATATAGAAGAAACAAACAAAACTATAACGAGACTGATCTCCGAAACAACGATAGAAGTCAGGGGCAAAGCAACAAAGCAAGATGTAAGCAAGTTTCCCAATCAACTAAAGACTTAATAAAAACAATTGCCCGCCAATCCACCCTGTGAAGGTGGTTAGAAAGCGAATCTTTTTACGCCACCCTCACGGTGACGGCGAGAGCTGCTGGGTTTTGCCTACGACGCTGTTGAGCGACACGATTTTGTTCTTTCCGCCGAGCCTTATATTCACGCTCTTCTTCCGCCGTCTTTACTTTCGGTGGTCTGCCCATAGTGGGGTAGTCTAGAAATGAACCGAAGCAGTTACTAGGCTGGAAGGGTTTCGAATGAAGTCAACCCTCTTTCAAGCAGCTGCATAAGCTCTACAACAGCTGCAATCTAATCTTACGGACCGCGCCGAGCCTGTTTCCATTGTTTGCCCGCAGCCCTTATCATCCATCATTTGGCTCATCACTTTGAAGCTTGTTTTGAAGCTCGCTAGAAGACGCTGCCTGCCTCAAGCTCGTCTCTCGCGGGTAAGGGAGCGTTCTCCTTCTTTGCGAGCTGGTCGAGCGTTCATCGAAGAAAGAGCGTTTCCATAGGCAACGCACGCCTTTCGCTCTCTGTCTCTCTCTCTGTCTCTCTCTCTCTCTCACAAGACAGCAGATGGAAGAGTGAGAGAGGTAGCGCGTCGGGAGGCACGCGCCGAGCGCGAGCGCGAGATCGTCGGGACCGTTTTTTGATTGCAACGACGGACACGACCGAACCCTTGGCTGGTAGAGGTACAAAGCTTCGCTTTAAAACTACAGCAGATGAAAGTGGTTTCCTCAAATGCTAAAACAGAAATCGCAGTGTTATTAACGCTGACCAGTAAAGCCAGGCATAGAGATGTAAGGAACTTTAACGTGAGAGAAATAGAGAGAAGGATAGAAAAAAATTATTACCAAAGGTAATGCGTCATTAATTTTGGAGGTGTCTCATGGCCACCCATATGCTGGCTGTTTTTTTTTTCGCGATACAATTAGTCCATATACGCCATATGTATAGTTTTGACATAAATTGAAGAAACTAGAAGAGTAAAGTACCACCCGTCAAGACTGCTGGTCTCAGGCCACCTTTAGACCGGCCCGCGGCGCCTTTCCAGCACGCCGTCCTTTTCGTACAACATATTTGGAAATCGAATAGATAATATTTCCAACCGACTACTAACTCCGCATGCGGACTCAAAGCTGTTACTTCAGCAACTGCTGCTGGAGTCGCCAACTCCTTAGACCAGGACATCGTGCTCCCCCACTCTGCACCCGCTGTACTTAACAGTGACCGCCATGGAGCGTTTACTGTGGAGTTGTGCAAGAAGTCCTCACGCAGACGCACATCAAGCACCGAAAAACCGAAGCCTAGCATGCTCAAAATAATGTGCTCAAGGAGACGATAGAATGGCCTCTGCGGGTGTCTCCAATGTTCCCCAGTTGTCCGCCAACACTTACATCGCTTCCATTGGAGTGAAGACATATGCGTGGCCATGCAGCGATATTACCTGCCGCGCAGGAGTTATGAACTCGGGTAGCCTGGCGTGTTGTGATTCAAACTACGCGTGCAAATTTTTTTGGAAAGGTTTTCTTCAATTTATATTTCTGCCATTTTCCGCCAGTTGTACAGTCAGCATTGGTAGTACTCAAATGTTATTCAAGACGACATTGTCATGTTTTGCATTAGTATGTCACAAAACAAAAGAGGTAATAGCCAACCCACTCTTGCGCTTCGCAAATTGGTACGTGAATGCCGTTATACTAAGCGACATCTGCCGCACCTGAGGGCGCACTTCTCTCACCGATCGCGCTCCCGTCCCTCAAAGCGAGGTCGGCACCGAATGGGTTACGAAGAAATGAGGCAGCTCCCATAAATAAAATGGGGTCAGCTATCGCAAGATAGGGTAAACAGGGCGTGTACGGGTGCGGCCGCCTTCTTGCACTTGATTCCTTACGCACATATCTCGTGTCACTCTGAATACATTATTACTTATATATTTCGCCTGCCTTTAGCGCGCAGAGCTTTAGGGCCCTCCACGGCCACCTAACATAACCGTTGCCCATATTCGTTAACACGTCCTCACGCTCTTTGGCCGACATATGGCCCTTGTGCTAATAAGCATTGTATGTTATTATTATTATTGCACTGCACATGAAACGGGGTTAAAAAGAAGAAAAAGAGGAAGAAAATTAGAAAGTAATGATTTCCTGGCATTATGCACGGTGCCTTTAGAGTAAAGCTCACTCCGTTCAGATCCAGCATACACGGGGCAAGCTTCGCTTTCTCGCATATCTTTGACAGAAGTGTTGGTAGTTTTTGCAAACACTCTCAAATTTATCTGTTTCTACGGTAGTTCCATATGACAGAACTGAAGGGCGTAGTAAAGCTGTCCTCCTCACTATTCTCTTAAGGGCGGTTGAGTTAAAATGCACTTTGGACAGTGGTTCCCTCTGTCGATTATTTCTGCTAAGTTGTAGGCGTTCTTAAAGAATCGTAACTCACCTACTTGAACAACCGTTGTCCTGGCGGCGCTCTGTGAGACTGGAAGCGCTGAAGGATGTCCTTTTCTATGTGAACATTATCAACTTTCTTCCCCGTATCAAGGCCCTTGCATCACGTTTCTTGCCCACGGATCTTTTGTACTCTCGCCTTTCAGACAAACCGGGCAAGCGCGCCCAGGATTGGCTGCATAGCTACCTCATAGCAAACACAAACAGGTGGAGGTAAAGCTCATCATGCGTGAGCTAAACGACATACGATCATACACTTTAGATTCCACACCGAATGACATACTTCCTGACATTTAGCATCAAAAGGTCACTTGGTGCTGTTGTTTTCAAGCCTATTAGCTTAAGGGTTTCTGTTCTTTTTTATTTAGTAGTGTTCCGGAACAACAATGGGAGGAGTGAAAGTTTTCTCTCTCCCCGCTGAGCATGACTCATATCAATGTCACGCATCAAATCACAGCGCCAATGATGATATCTGAGGCAGCAGGAATCCAGTTTAGTAAAAGTTAAAATAATGGCCAGATTTTAAACTGCTGGCATTATGAAATGCACACGTAAAAACGAGCTACCAACTTGGAATCCTGTCCATTTTCAGAATAATGCGACCTCGGACGCTTAGCCCACTGAGACGGCCAAAGCAGAGAGCGGGTACCAAGACGAGGTCATATTTTATTTTAGAAAGTATTGCAGGAATTAAGGCCGCTTTTCATGAAGACCTTATGTGACAGTTGCTGTGCGCAGTAACATCTGCTGCCCAGGAACTGCAGAATGAAACGCACGCATTGCTATCACTATAATATGAATGCATATCAAACGCACAGTGCAAATGCAGGAGCGCTTCTTGTTCCCCTTTACTGCAGTCGTAATAAAAGCTCCGCGTCGAGGGCGCGGCGACAGAATGCCTCGCTTGTCTGCGTCGAGCCCATCAGTGTGGAATTGGGGCAGATGAACAAGTTCATCCCTCTCGAAGACGATGAAGCGCAGTGCGATAGCAGCGGCGCGACTACTCGAGTGCCTGTGAGACATCGCACAGACCCCGACTATCGCGCCGCTGAAGCGGCGGCTAAACATCAGCGATCGGCATATCCCGAATTACGAGCCTGCGAAGACAACCGAACTATTTCTATAAGCAAACACGCCGCAACAACGATCCACGCCTGCTAGTCGCACCACCTGACCACGACGTAGGGATCAATGGCAATGAACAAATAACACTGCACATTCTTTGTCTCCTTTGTGGTTGGTTGTCATGCGGCGTAAAATCTTCGCGTAAGCTTAGCCCAACCGAGATGCAACTAGCTGGCCCTGTCAGCTTTGCTGTTTGTGCAGTATTCACACTTCAGAACGAAGCTGTCCCCTAGTTTTTAAAATTGTTTGCCATGAATTCTTTCGGTCGAGTTTGGCATTGTTTTATCGTAAACATTTGAAGGCCTCCATGAAAATGTTCTCATCGTGTGCTAAAAGAATGAACTGAGTGGTCTCAATGCGTACTTTTCCCAGAAAAAGTATCTCAATTGTTCCATAATTGCCTAACAACGCTCCTCACCTCCGCGTGATATAGACAGAGAAAAATTCACTGCAGCGTAGCGATACTACCGGCAGTCCACGGGTCGCGCCCTCGGGCGTAGCCTGGTACGGTGCTGCTCAAACGATGCGTGCCAGCTCCCGGTCCAGTTTTTCTCGGGATTTATATTTCGGTCATTGCAGGGCAGTTGGACTGTCTCCGTTGGTCTCACGCGAACGTCTTTACTAAAGAACATTGTTGGTTTGACGGAATGTATCCTAAGATCGTGGATAACACAATAGCGAATGGCCGACCCGCTCTTACACGACCTACTGATGTTTGATCGCCGTCAAACGAAGCCTTATGTACTGCACTAGATCGTACTTTGCTTTCATCTCTTGTGCTTGAATTGCTTGCTGCCGATGGTGGCACAGAAATAGGATCGATGAAAGTAGGCATCCCACAGAAATAAAAGGGATGCTCGTGAATGATAGGGCTAACAGGATGCGTAAGGTAGATACCGCTGCCTTGCGCAGGACTTAAAGCGAGCTGAATACGAACAACAAGAAAATGAGTATTATGACTTGCTGGCGCCGTACATCGCGCCATGAGAACCAGGAGCACTAAAGACTGGTCCGGTAAGCGCGAAAAAAGCTTCGCTCTCCACTATTTTCTCGACAGGCGGAAGCATTGGCAATTTTATCATTCTCACAGGTCAGAAAACCTACGGTACTTCCACGCTACGAAAATAAGGAGTATACAGCGTAGTAAAGCAGTCGTAATAATACTTGTAATAACTTTCGCCTATTCATGATACATTTAGTGCATTTGTTCCCTTAGGTGCTAAATCATACAAAGTTTAAGCATTCTTAAAGAAATCGACTCACTTGGTTGGGGTACGGTTAGTGCGGCGGCGCTCTGACAGTGAAAGCAGGAAATATGTCCTCGTACTTGTGAAGAGCACAAAGTTTCTCCTCTATCTTGAGACCCTTTCTTCTCCTTGCTGGCCTACGGATCTTTTATGCTCTCGTCGTGAAATCCTACTTGCAGATGCGCGTCAAGGTGCGCATCTGCCTCATAGCAAGCGTAAGAGGATGGAGCGGAGCTCCACCTACATTTGTCATTCTGCATATGATTACGGTCTACACCTTGAGTAAAGAATTTGGCATTTGGCATGAGAAGGTCAATTCTCTAACGAGAAGCATGCAAACAGAATAGAATGTCTTTTTTTTTGTAAGTAAATAAGACCGAGGCATTTTACACGCCATTTCATCTGTGCGTGCCACGCTGTGCTTTCAACGATGTTATCTTATTGTTTTTCAGATATTTTTGCCATAATAATGTACAGAAAGAAAACTTGTAGGAGTACAGTAGACAATATTAATTTCGAAATAATGCTTTCTCCTCCGAATTTGAATGATTCATCGCAACTAGCTTCGTTAACCGACTATACTAGTACTTCTATATGAGACAGCACGAATTCAGTCGAATAAAAAGTCAAGAGAGTCGCCCGATTTCTAATCGGTGCCATGATGCCGCGCAAGTAAAAGGCAAGCTAACCGCCTCCGTATCTTGTCCCTGACCGAAGGCAGCAATCAGCAGAAGGCAGCAATCAAGGCACGCTCAGATTTTTCTAAAGACCGCAGTCTTCCGTTACCTACCTAAACGCGAGTCTGTCTGCCATTCTTTCTCACTCGAGTCAACCGTGTGTACGAAATCGATTCAACCGGGCGGTCAAAACCACCCGAGGTACTAGCTGTGGTGGCATGGGGCCATGCAGGTCAACATTATACAATGCAATAAGAAAGAAAGCTCAGATATACCAGGTGCTTAAGAGGACGTGTTTCTCGGCTAGTTGGTTTATACTTGAAGCGGATAACTTGGAGCGCTAAAAAGACGGGGACGAGGGAAAGAGACAGAGGACCGGCGCTCAACTAGGGACAGCCAGGTTGCGACCGCGATGAGGTGGGCCACACTGTTGTGCTTGGTTGTCGTACACACAAACATGAAGTTCACCTGATATTTGTGTATTTTTCCCGTACCCGTCTTTTTAGCGCTCCAAGTTATCTGCTTCATGTATGAACAAACTAGCCCAAGTACAGGTCCTCTTCAGCCTTATTTCTCCTACATTGAGCTGTTTTTTTTTTGCCTACGACATCCAAGCACAACAGTGCCATCCACCTCGTCAACCTCATCGCGGTCTCAACTAGACAGTCCCGAGCTGAGCGCCAGTCCTGTGTGTCTTTTTCTCGTCCTCTCGTCTTTGATCAGGAGCTGAGCGCCAGTCCTGTGTGTCTTTTTCTCGTCCTCTGGTCTTCTATCAGGGGCGGCAGAAGGCTATCACATTTCGACGTCATTTGCAATGCAGCAGCAACATATGGCAATTTTCCTAAGCATCTCATGCTAGCATTTAGACCACTTTTTACAGCTACTTTATTTCACCACTGAGGTGCGAGGAAACCGCTCCTGCACACGGGTTGCAGAAAGAAAAGTACGCTTCACTATCGCAGCCTGCATCTTACCACAAACTAGCGCTTCTCCGATACCGCGCACACACTGCAAATCGCCCTCTCTATTCCTACGCATGCTGATGCTACATAGCTACCGCAAGGGCGCACTCCTTACAAACTCTCACGTGCCTCACGGAGGAGGAAAATATCCCACTCAACCCGCCTGGGTGGCCTAGTTCCTGTGGTACCCGGTTGTAGATCGAAATTTGGCGGGATTCGCTCCGGGCGGCGGTAGCTGCACTTCGGTGTAGACGAAATGTTGAAGCCTGTGCGCTGTGCGATGTCAAAGCCTGTTAAAGAACCCCAGGTGGCCGAAATTTCCGAGGCCCTCCCCTAAGGCTTCTCTTATAGTCATACCTGGCTTTATGATGTAAAACCTCAACCAAGCTAAACAACATTGATATTTTGTTGTTTCACGAAGTAAATCTCAAGCTGTCTTGCAAGCGTTCCTGCGACTAAATCCCAGAGCAGTCGCAATAAGTGAGAGAACTACCGGAAAAGACTATTTTAACCCATATTTGATATAATACCATATGATTTAACATGATATAATGAAGTGCATCGGACACTTCTCCTCATCACAATGAAGACACAACGGTGACTGTGCAAGAGCAGGCATGTAAACGTGAAAGTTCAGGAGTGCAGAAAATTCGTCATTCGAGTTTAGTGTTCAATATTTCTGCTATTCTAGACATACACCATCGGTTCTTCTACGGATAAGACAAGTGCAGGAAGTCAGATGTGACTGGGGCACATTTTTAATGTTCATGGCAGTAGCATATTTGCTACAATGCGCTGCTGTGAGAAACGCCTACGTTGAAGAGCGCGTCCGCACCTTCATTAAGCATTAGACCCTTTTCACCTGGTAGCCCCGCCGTGCTGGTCCAGTGGCTATGGCTGTGCTATGTCACTACACGTTAAAGAACCCCAGGTGGTCGAAATTTCGGGAGACCTCCAATACGCCGTCTCTCGTAATCAGAGCTGCTTTTGGGATGTTAAACAGCATAAATCAAATCAATCAATGATGATACTTGTGTAGAGTCAATTGGGCGTTCAACGTGTGTTAAGCGCTATGATGGCAACGTAATAATATGTGCGTATGTTTGGATATCGGTATGCATTATTTTGTGCAACGTAGGTCGATACCGCTATAATAATTCTGCAAAGAGGTCGCTCTGCAAAATAGCTCTAGGTCTTTTGCAGGGCGACCTCTTCGCAGATGGACCTGCTCTCAAGAATTCGAAATCCTGCAGTCTCGCTAACGAGTCCCCAGACTTTGGCCGCTAAGGCTACAGCGCATAGTCGAAATTCATTTCCTCCACTGAAAAAACGTTAATGCCTTGCGCTTCGCCACATACTACATCTGGCGCCTGACTTGCGGCTCTTCATGCTGCGCCCGTATGTCCAACATTTCGGACACTGGAGAGGACTACGAGAAAACAAGGGAACTGCGTAAATCCGGGCCGTCAGAGGGCTCCCGAAAGGGAGAGGCTCACGGGCTTCCCGTCCTAACGTGGGTGCGGTCTGCGACCCCTGTCGACTACCAAAACAAGAATGGGTGGGGAGGGGTTCCTCCGGACTCAATAAAGTTATTTCCTCCTCCGGTAAATAAGAGGCCACGACTTGATTTCAGTGGCGAGAGAAACGGGAGTAGCGATACACTGAAAGTACTTCCGCCACGGGGTTTGATCCCTGTCATGGCGTTTGAATTTTTGGTGGAGGCAAAAATGCCAGAGGTCCGTGTACTGTGCATTGGCAGTGTAGGTCGAAGAACTCTAGCTGATCGAAATTCCCGGAGCCCTCCTCTAGGGCTCTTCGTTCCTTTCTCTCTCTTTCTGTTCCTTTCCCATACCCCCATCAATGCTTAACCATGCGCTGTCATTGGCTGTATAGGCTACAGAAACCAGTGTCCTTTCCTTCATGAACCACCACCATCATCATCATCATCAACGCTCAATTGATAACGTGTCCAATAACCCTGATTGTGTAAGGCCAGGTCACCGCTAAGCTGGCCGACAGTTTACTGAAACAGGCCACTTAATAGCAATGCGATATTTCTGCTGGAGCATGTCATGTCACATTGTGCTACATGGTTTCAGCGGGAACATGCCAC